>MU185825.1:0-51964 GCA_016904865.1 Pissodes strobi | reverse complement strand
ATCTTAACACTGCCATTGAACATGTAGCACTCGAGCTGAACGGCGGCGGCCTGTGTATCAGGGGGGGATACGCTCCTCCAAACCGTCGTTTAACGGAACGAGATTTTCTTGCTTTCCTACTACCGGGTCGCAAGTCACTCCTAATTGGCGACTTCAACGCACATCATGTCAGCTTCGGTGACAACAGAACCGAGCATAAACGCAGAATCCTGCACGCCATAATTGAAAACAATCTGGACATCCAATATCATCGCCCGAATGCCCCAACATACTACCCTTCTGCTGAAAACTTCAGGCCCTCATACCTGGATATTGCGATCTCCCGAGGGATGACTAGGCTTGATCCGCTGAAAGTGATAAGTGACCTAAACTCGGATCACCTTCCGGTCGGTATAAGTCTGCCGGCACTAAGGATCGATAGGCGGCCGGAAGCCTACGTGACAACTGTCGCGTACACAAATACTGACTGGAGGGCGTACCGAGAAAGGTTAAACGAGGTCACGGTCATCCCCCGGCAGATCGATACTGTCCAGAAGCTAGAGACTGAAGTTGACACGTTAACGTCCAACATCCAGCGCGTCCGTGACGCAATCTGTCCGGTAGTCAGGAAGAGACCATTCGTGGAAACTCTTCCTGGCGAAATCCTCAATCTCATTAATTTCCGGAACCGGTTGCGATGTAGGTGGCAAAGAACTAGGAACGTAAACGAAAGGCGCCTGTGAGCGCGATTACTGACCAGATTAAACAGCTTATACGAGAGCACAGAAGTGCGAAATGGATGAGCTACGTAAACGAACTAGGCACGGAGGATGGGTCCTTATGGAAGCTCGCAAGACGAGTCCGCAATGCTCCCCCTCAATACCCGGTGCTAAATCATCGAGGACATGAAATCCTGGACGACCAGGGGAAGGCGGAGGTATTCGCGGACTCCCTTGAAGAGATTCACAGACAGGCCCCTGATACCGTGCCATTGCACAGGGAGATCACGCAGCGAGTCCATCTGTTCAGTAATCGTGCTTACCCGATACCGCCGTCAGTTTTACAAAAATTGAGCGTAACTCCTAGCGAGATTACCAAAGTCTTGAGCCGCCTGCCGAAAAACAAGGCTCCGGGAATTAATGGCATCCCTTACCTGCTCCTGAAAAACCTTCCCAGGAAAGCCGTTATACAGTTAATGCACATCGTAAATGCCATAATTCGCTTGCAGTACTTCCCGTCCCCCTGGAAGACTGCGAGAATAGTACTGTTTCATAAGCCGGGGAAAGATCCGTCCCTGACAACGTCTTATAGGCCCATATCGCTCTTGAGTATATTGAGTAAAGTCACCGAAAAGCTCTTATTGTCGAGGCTTAGCGGGGCAGCCGAGAGGCTGGGCATTCTCCCTAAGGAGCAGTTCGGCTTTCGCAGTGGGCATAGCACGAGTATGCTTGCTGCGAGGGTAGTGCAAGGAATATATGACAGTTTCAACAAACGGCAAACGGGGTGTGGCACGACGGTCTGCTGCATAAACTCTTCATTGAGTACGAGTACCCTCTCTACTTAGCAGCGCTCGTCGGGTCGTACCTTGCCGGACGCTCCTTTTCGGTGAAGGTGGGCAATGCCACCTCCTCACTAAGGCCGATTGAATGCGGCGTCCCGCAAGGAACAGTAATATCTCCGCAGCTTTTCAGCTACTACATAGCCGACTTTCCTTCCCACCCGGACTCGTCTGCGGCTTTTTATGCGGACGATACCATTCTCTACTCAAGTGCCCCTCACGCGCAGTCCGCCATTGATAACTTGAGTCGGCACATGGAGCTGATCCTTGGTTATTATGAGAGGTGGAAGATAAAATTGAATGCCGGGAAAACCGAACTTGGCGTTTTCACAAGGAAACGATCTCAAAGGGATGTACAACACCTGCGGATATTGGACACCGACATAATGGCCAAGGATCGGATCAAGTATCTAGGAATCGTACTCGATAGGGGGCTTAGGTTCCACAGCCATATCGCGTATATTAAAAATAAGAATATGACCCTAATTAACAAACTGGGAATGCTGGTCAGGCATAGATCAGTCCTCAGCCCCAGGAATAAGATAATCTTATATAAAGCGATAACAAGGCCGACGCTCCTATATGGGGCGCCGGTATGGTGCTCCGTGGCCGAAACGCACTTAAAGTCAGTCCAGATTATCCAAAATAGGCACTTGAGAGCTGCATTTTCGGCGAGCATATACACCCGGATCCGGGACCTGCATAGCTGGGCGGACATTGAATACGTTCGCGAATACATTGACCGCCTAGCATGCAGGTTCTACGACATAGGGATACGTGGCTCACCGGAAACAGCACATATAGCGGATTCACGTTTCGACCCGGAGCACCGGCCACCCCATGGCTCAATACAAGGCAGGACAACGCTGTTTTACCTGGAGCCTAGACACCCCTAAACAAGAAAAGCGCCTGAATACGAAAAGTCAATTGTAAATATGTAAATATGTATATATGTTATCCCGGGGGATAAAACCCACCCTTTCTTACGCTACAGCCCCTTCAAAAAGAAAGGAGTAGCAGGAGCTCAGAAGTAACGCCTGAAATAGGAAAGATCACCTGAAACAGTGTAATGTAGTAGACTCCGTCCACAGCGCGCAGTGGGTGGGGCCTGCTAGACACTAGGTCTCGTATAAAACAGGCCGACCGGCTCAAGTTCTAGTCATTCCACGTACGCAATGGCGTGCTGTGTTCCTTATACCTTGCAAGCAAATCGTGGACTACGATGCCCAGCTCCTTGACGCAATTCCTCCCTCACCAGGGTGATGCCATAGTATGGCAAATCCCACAAAATGTATATAATGTATATAGTTAAGGTATGAATGAGGGAGTGAATGGGGAGTGAAAGCAAGAGCGAGAAAAGCCAAAGAAACGTGAAGTGGAGTTTTTTAATTAAACTTTTCTCCACAATTCTAACATTCTTCATTCAATATTTAACCACCTGAAATCTGAAGCCGTCAACTCGCTATGTATAGCGCAAACACTGAAGCGCTATTGAAGGGATTGAATCCCAAAGAATATTAGTCGTGTGGCTGGTTACGAAACGTAGGATTAAGGGTCATAACAACGACCTCCCTCGTAAAGGGATGGTTTATGCATAGGGCTGTGTGGCTCTGCGTTGCTCCAACAAAGGAGCCGGAGCTTTGGAACATAAGATTTATGTATATTCTTCTTTTAATACCTGCGAAGTAGGACATATTGTAAACGAAATGAACTAAATATATGATTATTGATTGATTAATTGCAGATTGAAAAGCAAACAGTTTTCTTCAGTTTCAGGTGAAATATGTGAAAGATCGGCGGGACAATATGCTTATAATAAGATACCCAATAACCAAATATTAATTATAGGTACGTGATATAATATTAGGTATACCGGCAAAATAGCCCCGAGATATCAGCCTTGAGACAATAACTAGAAATATCTTCGACAAAATGGCATTGAGAAAATAGCCTCGCAGCAAATTAATCAAGAATAGAAACGCCAAAAAACATACTGATATGAGTCTAGTATCTGAACAATAGATTTTAACATTTTACATTTCGTATATTTAAAATTAACTTAAATTTGGTTTATATTAGGCACATTTGATACGTTTTCATTGCAAAATAATGTTCCCGAATATTGAATGGAATCTGCATATGTCCACTGTACCACTTTTCAGCGTGTCAACTTGATAGCAACAATCCACCACCACTAAGGGTGCCTTTGTCAAAAAATTCGCCAACGTTAGACACGGTTAGCCAACATTTTTATAATAGTACACTTGTTGGAATCGAGCATACATTTCGTAGACTATTGCATATTGCTTCTTGGTGAAATTCACGTATAAACTTCAGAATTCAGGTAAGCCTTAAAATTGGTTAAATTACAGTGATCAAATCTGCTGGCATCGGTTTTTAACTAGTTTTTTCGTTTAGTTTGGACTCAAAAAATTCAAAAAACGAGGTTTCTCCAACTGATTTACAGCCTTCACATTCCAAGTGTGTTGCATTGTTTCTTGCAACAGGGGAAACTCGTGAAGCTCCCACCCTCGGAAAGCAATTGTTAAGTCACGTCCTTGTTCCACATAATTTAGCAACTTAAGTTTAGATTCATCGTCCACTTTAATATGCTCGATTTTCCAAGCAATTTTATTAACGCGAATATTAGGTTTTTATCGGTTGTGGCATTCACAACGCAATTCGTGTCTGAGAAGCTCCTAATCAACACCAATTCTTGACGGATGTTTACAACGATTCTTTAAAAATTTTCAAATACTCCCGTAAGAATTTTTAATGGTATACAAACATTGAAATAGCCATTATCTGCTACTTTTCGATTGGTATGTTGAATATTCCAGCCGGCATTTTGGTAGTCTAGACATTCCTGTTGGGTAAAGCTGACGTATCCTTTCAAAAGTGTTATACCAGGATTTCTTACGCGGTCCACTGCGCCACCTGTTATAGCTGTGAAATGCAGTAAATTTCTAGCCTGATACCTGCTTTAATGTTTTCGACAAGAAACAGTAATTCTTGCGGCATCCGTATGATGTAGTGGGGCGGCGTTGTTCAAAATAACGTTGGTACTATTTCATTGATCTAATTGTTCTAGACTCATTGTTACAATGTATTAATTTAATTAATTATTCTTGATTATGGTGCGCATATACGTTAGTCAGTTGGGGTAGGATGAACTATTACTTCTTTTCTTATTTGGTCTCGAAATACGTTACGTACTAGTGAGTTTAGTACACTTTTGCATTTTTTTATTTGAAGAAGCACTAGGTCGAAGTGGATGGGCCACAGCCATGTCACTTTACTACGGTTATTTAGTAGAAGTGGTCGATAGCTCCGTATCTGAAAAATTTCAGACCATCTTTGTGTGATTTTGAGCCAAGACTACACAAATAGGTTCTTGTATATCTTATCTTTGTTCGCATGTGGTTATTTTTGGATGAATTAGTAACAAGAAACCTAATTTCCTCATTTAAGGATTTTTATCTGCCAGACTGGGAAGGTAACATAGAATAGAGGTTAAACACTTTTAAAAAACCCTCGTAAGAACACCTTGAATTAAGGTAAATATTTAACAGTGTTTAAAGAATGTATTTATGAATGTAATATTCCTAAAGAAAAAAATATATTTTCTCTTAAATAGCTAAATACTATTAAATTATGTTATCTTCTAGTTGCAAAGTGGTTTTAATGTCTCTAATTAAACTTAATATTTTCCCTCAAATTTAACAATTTGTAGATTAGATTTTTTTTCCATTAGATTACTCTCTAAATTGACCACTTTAATCAAACTTCTATCTAAAACATAGATTTTAAAGCTATAGTTAAACTATACATATTTTTAGGAATAACCCACTGATTATTTTCATAATTTATAGCAATTTTGCTATTCGTACAGTACTTGGCTTGGTTACATTGTTCAAAATGCCTGTGTAGCCACATTTTGGGTCTCTTCACCAAATTTAATTGCAAAGATTTAGAGGGATTTACTCTTTATAAAATGATATTCTCATTTTGGAGGTTATCAATGTCTAATATTATTATATTATATATTTTTGATATTATTGCAAGATTAAATTGAGGGATTAGAGATTTAATAAAGCTTTATCTTGCTGACTGTGGATTGTGCCAATGAAATTTTCTTTCGCTTAACTAATTAAGCTGGGGAATAAATTGCTGTGCTGGCCACAGGTACGGCCAATGAATTGTGTCTAGTGTTTTAGACGTTTTCTATTTTCAATATTTTAATTCAATTAACTTATTTTCGATTTTGTATTTACAAGCCAAGTTAACTTTTTTGAGACAAACTGTTGAATTCTCATAATTATTCATTGCTATGCCATATTACATATTTTATGATTTTTATATTACCTTCATCGCGTAAATACGTTTTGTTTTCTTCAGTTCCACCATCAATACTTTTGCATAAGAACCTCTGCCAATAACCCGGATTAGCTCAAAATCGTTTAAGGAATACTGCCGCTGATGGTCACTGGGATCTAGGACATCCAAGATAACATTTGAATTTTCAGTTGAAGCAAGTTCCCCTGAAATTTTTTTAAAATATATTACCTAAATAAATACAGTTTCAATATTATACAAGAATGGGCAAAAGTATGAACTCGGCTAAGTATGGCCCTAATTGCATAGTCAATATTCACTAAATTGCGTGTTTAATGATTGCTGTGGGGCTTTATCAGAAATACAACTTTGCAGAACTCTTCAAAAAATTCAAATGGAGCACATCTTGCATAATATTTTACTTTTTCTGGTTTTAATTTATTGACATTATTTAGAATAGTTTTAATGGCATTCAGCAAAAATAAACTGAATTGACACAATAGTTTCTTGTCTAAATTTCAACAATTAACAATAATAATAATAATAATAATAATAATAATAATAATAATAATAATAATAATAACCCTGTAGGGTTAGCTATATCGGTAGCTATTGGAGAGAGACGACCCCACGAATCCCGGACAGGTAATTGCCATTTTTACCCTACTGCCAGGTGGCAGTAGGATAAAAATGCCATATTTCCTGCGCTAAAGGGAACACACATGAAAATAGTGCAAACGAGAAGCCTAGGAAAACTACCGCTGTCTGGAGATCGCCAGGACACTCTTTTAGCCAGAGCTAAGAGCGATAGACTGATGCACAATGGTGACAGAACGTTGAACAGACGGACTCATGTCGATAAAAATGCTACACCTACTTCAGAAATCAGGATTTTTACAAAATCGGATATTGTTGGTGATGGGAGTTGCCTATTTAGAGTAGTGAGCTTATACTTATACACCAACAAAACCACCGCAAATAACTCACTGAAAAAAGCCAAAACTGATCAGAGCTTCAGTATCATGTGCTAATCGAAGACTAGAGTATGCGAAATATCGAGATGTGCCAAGCCCATTGCTGAGGAAACACCCCAACAAGTGTATTAACTTGTAATTTTTCACGGTATAGTTTGGTGATAACATCCTGTGTGAATGTAGTATGAATGAGCCATAATGAATCCACGAATATATTTATTCAAACCCAGGTAAACAGAAGCTTGTGCATTTAAGTCAGCATATGTCAATTCTTCATTAATCCAAACCTGGATGGTCGATCCCATTATATAAAGCTAGCGTCGGCGTCGGGGAAAACGTTTTTAATCGTTTTCAATTTAACATATCCTGGTCTCAGTCACTGTTGTTTGGACAAGAATATGTCGAAGAGAGAAAGAGCAATGCCCTCTCAATGGGCTCGCCCACGCTTACACCCCCCACTTTTCATTTGGTTTTGCCGCCAGGCCGTAGCTAGAAGAAGAAATTATAGTTCAGTGTAGTTAAAAATCTCACTCAAACAATAACGAAACGTTGCTGCTTGTTCCTTTTCGCGCCAAAGGTCAATCCTTTAGGCATTTTCCTAGTTTGTTTGCACAGATTATTACCTCAGTTATCTTTGTCCAAGATTGGATAAAGAACCCTTTTTGGGCATTTTTGCAGTAGTTAATTGAAGAAAAAGATAGCGTCCCCTTTGGAAAGTTGAACGTAAGATGGGATTGACATTCCTGATCGAATAATTCCTGCAATTAAGGTGAAAGCGGGATTTTATGGCTTCCATAAAACAAACAAAAATTACGTTGGAAAGTAAATAGGTCAAATCTCTCCCGGTTGAAGATACAGGTAAAGCAGAGCCAAGGTTCAAAGGTACGATGTGTGAACGTTGAGTTGGAGAATAATAAAAGTATTAAATTAAAATCACAAAATCAAGAACTTTCAGTAGATACTAGATAGTCACTTTATAAATATCCTGTTTGTAATATTAGTTGTATGTGTAAAAGGATGAATGCTTCAAATTAATATAGAAAATACTGTATATATTTATCATATTTAATGCAATTTACACCTGCATTATTAAAGCAAATCAAAATGAATACATGTTTCAGTTCATCCTATAGATATAATCTCACTACCCTATAGTAATACAGTTCATTAAAAGTGGTCAATTAATAATTAAGATACCACCCCCTCCTTTATGGTTTTAAACAATAGTAAAAAATCAATTGTTTATCCCGATCATAAATTCGATCCAATCGAGCCGGATATTTTCATAAAATTAAGAATAAATTGGCTCTCATTCGACTATAAATTTGGTCGCATTCGAGCCGGATAATTAAATTTGGGCTCATTCGAGCTAAATTCTCTCAAGGTCCTTCGAAAAATATTGAATTGAAACATGTAAAAAGGGATATAAAATATTTGATTTGATATATTTGGTTTATGTTGTTGTCATATTGATATACTTAGTTATTGTTTACTGTAAATTGAATTATTTACTGTAATTCTTTGTCGCACCATTTTTTTGTGAAATTTATGTACTTTGCACCTCGAAGAACTCTAGATACTACCGGGGTTGCTCAACAAGTGAAAGACTTTCGTGGTAAGTTTTACGAAACTCTGTATTGACTGATAATAGAAACTTGTATACTGTGTTTATTTCCTCATTGATATATTGTTATATATGCACTGTTTATTTCTGTACTTGATAATTGCATTTACATTGATATTTGTATATTTTTTGTACTGTGTGTTTTAAGAATATTTCACAATGACGTACGAACAATTGAAAGTACAGCGAATCAGTGTCAAGGGCAAAATCACACGGATAAGTAATTGGGTGCAAGCAAATGCAGAAAAAGAGAATGAAGTTGAGCATTTTATTTTAAAACGCGATAGATTAGAGCTTGCCTTTAGCAAGTATGAGCAAAGTCAAGACTCGATTGAATGTATCCCCAATGAGGGAACACTTGACACTGAGATTCATGAGGAAGTGGAACAGACTTGCAATCATTTATTGGTTCAGATGCAAAAGCGTGTTAAGAAGTTAACTATACCCACTCAAGTTGTTCCAAGTTCTCAATTTGTAACTCAGCAGAGCCCCCCTCCCCCTTCTGTAAGAGATAAAGATTAATCCTTTTAATGGTATAATTTCTGAATGGAACTCTTTAATTCAATTGTTTGATACATTGATCACCGATAATATATCAATAAGCGATATTCAAAAATGTATGTATTTAAAGTCTTTTTTGAGAGACGAACCGTTAAAAATCATTGAAAGCTTACTCGCAACTAATGATAACTTTGAAGTTCAAATTACCTTATTAAAAGGAAGATATGAGAACAAATTATCAGTGATTAATGCTCATTTAATTTCGCTATTAGAAATAGACTCTGTTGTCAAATGTACTGGTCCTAATTTAAGGCAATTTGTAATAGATCTAAAGAAAAATCTTGATCTAAATAACAACCTTAATTACTCTTATGAAGAACTCTGGGACTTTCTCTTAATTTATTTGTTTGAGAAAAAAATTGATTTTGGCACTCGTAAAGCTCTTGAAACAGAACGAGATATAAACATGTTGCCAAATCTTGCTCAATTTATTGATTTCTTACACAAGAGGTGTACTATATTAGAAAACTTGTCATCTGTAGAAAGTAATCAGAAAAATTCTTCAAAAGGAATCTCGTTACATGCTAATAGTCCGCAGGATTCAGTAAAACAACAAAATAAAACATCTCTTTGCAGGTTCTGTAACTCAAACTCTCATAAAGTATATATATCTGTGAAAAATTTAGAAAGTTAAACTTGTCTGAGAAGCAGAATTTTGTTCAAAGTAAAAAACTTTGCTTCAACTGTCTCGGTACTAGTCACTCGAGAAGTCAATGTACCTCAACTAAAGGATGTTATTTGTGCTCTCAAAAACATTATACCTTTTTACACAACTCTCAAGTACACAATAGAGGATCCCCTCAAAAGAGAGCCCCCCCTTTTAATGCAAATGCAGAAAATCAGGTACAAGGTGCAAATTCACTGAACTTATCTACTCTCTCAAATAATAATTCTCATGTTTTATTAACTACAGCCCGTGTAACTATGTTTGCTGCTAATGGACGTCCTGTTCAAGCAAAAGTTCTCTTATATTCTGAAAGTCAAAACTCTTTTGTAACCAATCAGCTCGTAGAGAAGTTGAACTACGTTCCCTACAATCAATCACTTCACATAAATGGAATTTCTCGAGACAGTATGAAGTCTAATAAGATGGTTGGTTTGAGGCTGTACTCCAATGTGTATAATAACATAAGTTTTAAGGTGACTTGTGCTGTACTCAACAATATAACTTGCAAACTTCCGCAAATCCCCATTGATCGAGATAAAATAAATATCCCCAATCACTTTAGGTTAAGTGATCCCTATTTTGCTTCCCCATCAGACATCGATATATTGATTGGTGCTGATCTGTACTATAACTTGATTTTAAATGGTATATATAAGTTAGGTAAGAACCTCCCTTCAAGACACTTTATGTATCTCAATTCCCACCAGCTCCCTTGATGGTCCTTTGACAAAAAGGAAAATTCTTTCTCCCATAGCCCAATGTTATTACCCTTTAGGCTTACTGACTGCAGTAATAGTCATCGGAAAACTCATTATGCAGAAACTCTGGATAATGGTCAAATCTCTCCCGGTTGAAGATACAGATAAAGCAGAGTCAAGGTTCAAAGGTACGATGTGTGAACGTTGCTAAGTTGGCGAATAGTAAAAGTATTAAATTAATTAGACAGAAAACTCGGTTTAAATCACAAAACCAAGAACTTTCAGTAGATACTAGATAGTCACTTTATAAATATCCTGTTTGTAATATTAGTTGTATGTGTGAAAGGATGAATGCTTCGAATTAATATAGAAAATACTGTATATATTTATCATATTTAATGCAATTTACACCTGCATTATTAAAGCAAATCAAAATGAATACATGTTTCAGTTTATCCTATAGATATAGTCTCACTACCCTATAGTAATACAGTTCATTAAAAGTGGTCAATTAATAATTAAGATACCACTCCCTCCTTTATGGATTTAAGCAATAGTAAAAAATCAATTGTTTATTCCGACCACCCATATGGAAAATAACCACATCTGGCGATACATTACTACATGAAATAAATATTTTCATTACCAGAATAATTAAAGTAAAGAGTACCATCTGATTGGAAGGAAAGTATATTGATACCAATTTTCAAAAAAGGAGAAAAAATTGACCCCCAAAATTACCGAGGTATCAGCTTAAGTACTGTATTAAAGTTATTCACCAAAATTTTAGCAGTAGAAGTGATGTCAACCGGAATATGTGAAGAACAACAAGGATTCAGAATCAACAGGTCAACCATAGACGCAATATTTATAATCCGCCAAATAACCGAAAAAGCCATAGAGTTTAATAAGACAGCCTTCATGTATTTTATTGATCTAACGAAGGCCTTAGATAGGGTACGAGTAACAGATGTAATAACTCTCCTGCAGAAAAAGAACATTCATCCTACCATAATAACAACCATAAAAAAACTGAAAACAGGTAACTATACGTATATAAGAACTTCAAACAAACTAAGCAACAAAATACCAGCGATAACCGGAATTAGACAGGGAGACAGTCTAAGCCACGTCCTATTTAACACCATAATCGACGAAATCATAAATGAAGTAAACCAAGATGGAAGAGGATACCGAATGGGAAATAAGGAAGTAAGAATGGTATGCTATGCGGACGACGCAGTGATCATCGCAGAAGACGAGGACAGCTTACAACGGCTATTGTATAAGTTTGAACAGACAGCAAGAAGATTCAATATGTAAATATCCGTAACAATATCTAGAGAACCCAGAAGATGCAAACTCGCAATCTATAACCAAAGCGTTGAACAAGTAATGACATTCAACTAGCTAGGGGTAAAAATAACAAGCAACAGAAATCTAAAAGAAGAAATAAAAGCCCCAACAACCAAGGCATTATTAAAATCAGGATACCTAAGAAATATAATCTGGAGAAACATACACAGGAGGACCAGGAGTAAAGTAAGAATATATAAGACATGCGTAAGACCAGTTATGACCTATGCAATGGAGACCAGGGCCGAAAACACCATACCGAAACGCTTGCTAAGGACCGCAGAAATGCGAACACTAAGATCATTAACTGGTCACACCTTATGGGATCGAAGAAATGAGGAAATAAGAGAGATGTGCGGGGTTCAGGATGTAGTAAGATAGGGAAGAAGTTGAAGAAGAGAATGGAGAGACCACGTTAACAGGATGCCAAATACCCGGCTAGACAATCACAGGCGACTGACAAATTGCAAATAATGCCACCGAATGAGAACCACCCTCATTGAAAGCACCAGTAATCCGATATTAATCTATTAATAGCCATAACTGTAGAAATACCCAAGGGCGTATATATAAATTTTTCCAGGGGGGGGGGGGGAAAATGCAATTTTTTTTTCCCTTAATTTTTATGGGCCTCTGGATTTAATTTTTTTTGTTTAAACCTTTTTTTTTTTGATTTCCCGGGGGGGGGGGGGCAAGGCCCCCTTATATACGCCCTAAATACCACTCCTAAAACTAAACTTCTTTAACCCATTTTGTAATTGAAAATGACGACATATTCTAGATTTAAGAGCAGCACTTAAATTGAGAACTATAAGGAGAAGCATAACACTTTCCACCAACAATGAAGCTAAAAGAAAATCGGTGGCCAGCCATGACACTCCAAGAAGAAGAATAATGTTCTAATTTGAATCGGAATAAACTGAATTTATGAAAACCATTTAAAGATCGACACTGATAAAAGTTATAAAATTATACTACGTATATCATAGATACTAACCTGTGACATCTATTGATGATTTAGTGTAATCACATCCGATTGAATCGTGAATATCGTTATTAGCCGTTGACGTATCCACAATTATGTGCATTGCTTCTCCATTTCGTTCCTCGCATATAATATTATCTACATTATGTTCGTTGGTACAAATAAGATCCACAGCCTTGTGACATTTTTTATGCACGAGTAATTTACATTGTATGCACTTAAATCCTTGTCGACCCAGGCCCCATATGCGGTCATGGCAATAGGCACAAAAGGCTCTCTAGAAAAGAAATAAATTTATACATAGACTATAGAGGTAGAAGATATTCATACGCTAAGCAGTTGTGAATCCATAAAATTTTAGTCTGTAAAAATTGCCCTTTTTATCTCCTGATTTCAGATTTCGAATATTTGGAAGTAAGTCTAAAATATTGCCACGAATTGTCTTTTTTAACTGCGATGCGACGCCTTACTTAGCGTGTAGGAGAGTAGCTCAGATTTAGGAACTCACTACGTCAAGTTGAGAAGAGATAATAAAGAAGACACATTCATAAAAACAATAACAAGTTTATTTACAAACAAACTTAACAACGGTTAGACTGTATAATAATAAAGGTGTGTTTAGGTTTATGGATGAATTAAGAGTTTACACTATACCCAATTAATATTAAATGCATGTCTTCTCGAGGGAGGCCTAGTTCAAAGTTTTTCTAGCAAGCGACGTCACTTGTATTAATAAAGTTTATGTGAGCGGAGTTGTCTTTTCTGATATTTATAAGGTAAGTCTTTCTGGTTTAAGTTTATCACAGATGGTTAAGGCACTTTCACTACTTTTTACCAATCCCCAAAAACTATCCCTTGAATGGAAATTCTGATACTTCACTCGTAAATTCGACTCTCTCTACTTTTAGTATCCCCTAGATGCCGTATACCTGTGCATACGTCCATCCAGGTTAGGTAAGGACCTGATCGCCCTATGCCTGTGCATAGGTGTTCACAGATATGGGGGTTGTGGGATACAACAACTAGAAGTGTACGCATCTGTGTGCTGTACCGCAACTAGACTGAGCGGAATTGAGAGACCCGAAAGCCTGATGAACTATGCTGATGGCTGCATCATTAAGGATTAAAATCGCTCCCGTCGACCGCTCAAGTTGTTTATAATTAACGGTCACGTGTCAAGTTCAAGTTCAAACTTACGACAGGGTGATATTTAATTAATGCTTTTAAGTAGTTGACAATATCCTGGAAAAATTTAAATCTGAAAATTTCGGTTTTTGTTGATAAGTGCTTAGATAACATCCCAATCAACAAAAGTTAAAAAGTTGTACGGTTTCTCAACTGTAACGACGCTGCTGGTGTCACGACAACGACTTATTTTCCTTAAACGGGACGGCCATAATTTTTGCACCTGCAAATAGACCCATAATACCGAAAATACTTTACTCATGCTTTACATAGATATTTCTTTCTTTACATAGATATTTCACAATAATTAGAGGATCCAAATTTTACCCATTAACAATTTTTTTCTCATTGAACCGGTACGCTGGTACCATGCCGTTCTACAAGAAAATTGTAAGTAATACTAAATCTACATGGTAACTAAAACAATGATTTAGTCTATTTTCATCACGCTAAAAATTGTGCGATTGCTAAATAAATTTAAAAAATAAATTATATTTTCAAATTTCCTATACTTTTGAGTTTAGTGAAATGTAGAAATCACCACCAATTAGCATAAGATCCATATCTCTGTTATTTCGAACACGTACTTGTTTGTTACAATCTTAAGTTAGTATTGCGGAAACACCCCAACATAATGTGTATTAACTTTCGTTTTCACCGTATAGTTTGGTGATAACTAAAGTCCGGATTTATAAGCATAATGCTTATGATAAATAATAAAAGCTGATGAAATTTCTTCACAAATATGGCCGAAACATGAAAAAATACTATAAAAAATTATTATGCTTTTTTTCCTTTTTTTAACATTTTGTGCTTTTTTCGACCTTTCGTGCATATTTGAAGCTTTTCTACATATATTTTATCGAAATTGCACCAAATAGTCCCCCAAAACCCCCCCTTAAAAGCGAGCCCCGGCATCCCCGATTTAATTCCAGGTAGCCCCCCACGTGGTACATCTACCATGAAAATATAGACCCTGCAGGTCATCTCCTTATACCGGAACCTACCGGTTAAAAACCGCGCGGGCGCCTATTCACCGGATAGGTTCCACCGATTTAGGTGCCGATCTGAGGTTATATTTCAAGGGACGAAAGGAAACAATTCAACTTTGAAAATTTTCGATATCGAAAAAATATCGATTATTTTCGGCTTCTACCGCGGAACCTATCGCCCACAGGTTCCCGTCAAGGTCGGATTCGAACTGGGCGTCGTGGAAAACCCCCCTAACCCGAATTTTAACCTTCCAGGTCAAACGACACCAAGAGTCCCTATTTAGGAGCCCCTAGGACACTTAGAGACTTAAAATTTTAGGTGGTGGTTTGGACTGATGCCCTCCATCCCCTGCCGAATACGAACTCGCTAGCTCGAAATTTAGGTCAAAAAAGCCGGTAGGAGCCGAATTTCCGGTAGGCTCCAAATACGAAAAAAACCGTCTCCTAAATATAAAAAGACCTACGAAAGCGTTTTTCTTCGAAATAATACTTAGGGGTCGAAAACCACGATTTTCCACTTTTGGACCCTATGGGGCGAGCGTTCTCGAAATAGGAGCCGCGATTCGAAAATTGCGCGGAGTACTTTTTTTTAAGTCTAATCCGTGCGGGGGACATTTTTTGGGTTTCGTTCTGAAAAAAATATTTTTCAACCTCGTCCGGCTCCTAACGCGGAACCTATTGGAGGTAGGTTCCCGCCGAGGTCAGATTCGAACTCGGCGTCGTCAAAAAGCTCCCTATCCCAAATTTCATCCGTCTGTCTCCACGGGATCACCTCACCCCCTAAATAGGAACCCTTAGGTTCCGAAAAAAAACGTTTAAACGGTACCCGTCCGACCTACCACACCGACTTTCGTCGATTTCTATCGACCCCTAGACGCCACAGTTTTTTTATATCCAAATTCATTTTCCCCGACCCCGAAAACCCCCGAGTTCCCATTTTCGCCTAAATCTGAGCTGTCTCGTGTTCGGTAACAGCTGGTACTAGCTCACGTTCCCTATTGACGGGAAACAAACAAGTTCTTGCAGAACGAAGTTACATATTAAAACATAAGCTATGTTCATATTATATTCAATATAAAATGTTTACTTTACGCAAAAATAAATATAACTTCTTTAAAATTATATGCTTTTTTTGTTATTTACCCTGTTTTTTTCTGTAAAATCGTTATGCTTTTTAAGCGCTTTTTTTGCATTTTTTTATGCTTATAAAGCCGAACTTTGGTGATAACACCCTGTATGTGCCTAGTATGATGGAGCCATAATTCAAACCCAAATAAATTTATTTCACCCCAGGTAAACAACAAATGTGTGCATATAAAACATTGTAGTTCAGTTACTCCTTAATCCGAACCTGGATTGTCGGTATAATAGATTCCGTTCCGTAAAAGCAAGTTCACTTCTTCAAGGAAATCGTTATTACTCGTTTTAAATATAATTGGTCGGGATAAACAAATTATGTTTTTAACTATTTCTTACCACAAAGGTGGGGGTGGCAATTAACTGTATAATTAACCACAATCAATTTAGTGGACTGTATTAAAATAGGGTGGTTACATATAAGTTGTGAATTGAAACAGGTATTTTCGGTATGACGTACTTTAATAATGCAATGATTAATTTGCATTAAATATGATAAATATATACAATTCTTAAACTACTATCACGCATTCATTCATTCACTCCCATAAACCTAAATATACACCAAGTTACTTATTACTAAATATCTACAAAAGAAAACGTCTTGATTCTTTAAATCTGAACTGCATTAAATTAATCGTTTTATGTCTTTAAAATTTCATCTTTTCTTTCACTCTACAACTTGAGATGTAAGTCTTCATCTATTTTCTACTGTTATCGTACCCAGTGATAGGCCTTATATTAAACTTCAAACATTGTATTCCATTTGCTAGTATTGGAATGTATTTCTCTACCGCCAATTTCCATCCTCCATTTTATATCTTCTTCAAGAGAGACGCTATGATTCTGTATTGTCTCAGAATTGCGTTAAAACGCCCAAAAGAGTACTTTGTCCAAGCTTGCACAAATAGAACAGAGGTACAGCCAGATATTCTATAAATATCTGTGCATACAAAAGGAGAAAATGGCCTAAAGGGACTTGACCTTTGGCCCAACGGAGCTACAGCACTTTTTACTGCTATTCTAGTGATCGCTTGAGCTGCACTAGAGAGCGGTGACTGGACCGATCTAGTAAGCTTGAGTGGTTGTAAGGGACTGAAATATAATTTTTCCTATCGGTAGGCGGCAAACTGAAAGTCGGCTGAAAGAGTGGGAAATTCGCGGGATAATACGCGTCGGTGGATGCATTTGAGTGGGTGGAACATGTTCTTTCTTTCTTTCTTTGACATATGGTTGTTTACACAACCCTGACTGAGACAAAGATATATTAAATTGAGAACGATTAAGAACCATTCGTTTGCCGGAGTGTTATTTTGCTTTACTAGAATTGTTGCATATGACGGACTCTATTATACCGACAAACCAGGTTCGGACTAAGGAGTAACTGAAATACAATATTTTAAAAGCACAAATTTCCGTTTACCTGGGGTGAAATAAATATATTCGTAGATTAATTATGATTCATTCATACTACAGACATACAGGGTGTTATCACCATACTATACGATGAAAAACGAAAGTTATTACACATGTTGGGGTGTTTCCCCGACAATAATATATCTTTGTATTCGTCAATGTTGTGTAAACAACACTATGTCAAATAAAGAAAGAACATGTTTCCACCCTCTCAAATTCATCCGCCTCTGCCAATTTCCCGCGTTATTTTCCCTGCCGCACCGGTAGGAAAAATTAGATTTTAGTGCCTTACAAACACTCACCCGTGATGCATCGATCCAGTCATTGCTCTGCATGAATTTGGCGCCAAGTACAACTACCCAGTCGAGTCGTAGCTCTGGCTGACGTCAAGATTTTAGTGGTTTTTCTCATTTGTTTGCACATATATTTAGAGAATATCTGCTGTACTCTTTGTTCTCATTGTCCAAGCTTGGATAAATAACTCCTTTGGACGTGTTAACGCATTTTTTAGAGACAATACAGCTCGTAGCGTCTCTGCTGTTGAAGATAGAAGAAGTAAAATGGTGGTTAGAAATTTGTGGTAGACAAATCTCTTCCTGTACTCAAGATTCGAATCAAATGTTCGAAGTCTTACATCCCTGGTGAAATTAAATTGAAAGAATCCAAGAAGACGTAAAGTACTTTTGTGTGAACAGAAAGACAGTTAGTTGAAAAAGAAAGTTAATTAAATTCAGTAAAGGAAGGAGTTATCTAGTTGATTTTAGATTTAAAAAATCAAGAAGCTTTGTTGGACAGTTAAAAAGAGTTAACCCTATGTACAGGGTTATTCATTATAAATGGACACCCCCTTAACTTGGCTATTTTTAAAGATAGGCAGCAAATTATTTTATCGACTTGTAGGTAATCATCTTAATATGTTTATTAGCTATGAAAATATTATACAGGGTGTCCCATAAGCAAACGTCAATATACAGGGTGTCCATTTAGTATGTATATGTAAGTGGACAATATCTCGTTCATCAGCAAGAACAAGAAAAAAATTTCAATACAAAAGTTGTATAGGACCTTAAGGTCCACACTTTAAAATTATTTTCAAATATACAGGGTGCTCCCAGAAGTGGCGGATCAAACTTATGTTTTCTTAAATACGATACCCTGTCTATTTTTTCATTTTTGAATTCTAAGATTAAATCCAAATATTTTTGCCATAACATTACATATCTCTAAAATCTCGAGATATTGACGTTCAACAATTGACAATTTTCACCATTTCGAAGGCTGTGGAATCTAAACGGTTTGACTTAGAACAAAATGGCTTACACATTCCTATCTTAGTTTTTCATAAGCTATCGTTTGACACTAATTTTTTTATTTAACCAGAGGTTAATAAAATCCGGTTAAATTTAACCTCTGGTTAAATCTAAAGTTAGTGTCAAACGATAGCTTATGAAAAACTAAGATAAGAATGTGTAAGCCATTTTGTTCAAAGTCAAACCGTTTAGATTCCACAGCCTTAGAAAGGGTGAAAATGTTAAATTTTTGAACGTCAATATCTCGAAAACAGTTGACTTTAGGGATATGTCATGTTATGTTAAAAATATTTGGATTCAATCATAGAAATTTTACACGTCATCCAAAATGGCGATTTTCCCTATTTGAAAACGTTGGGCACCCGTTCCGGGAAATGGGTTCCTCCTATCGAAAATCGCGTAGAATCCTTTTTTTTTAAGTCAAAACTATGACATTTACCTTTTCAGGATCTCGTTCGACCAAAATTCGACCTCGTCCGGTTTGTATCGCAGAACCCATTGGCGGTGGGTTCCCGCCGACCTCAGATTCGAACTCGGCATCGTCGAAAACCCCCCTAACCCGAATTTGAAGCCATTCTGACGTCAAAGCCCCTAGGCCCCTAAATGAGCCCCTAGGTCCCAATTTTTTTTTTCGTGTATAGGACCGCTCGCCGACCAAAATTGACCAAAACTATGATTTTTTCGTCGCCAAAAATCGGCCCCTAAATAGAGCCCCTAGGTACCAAAATATTTTTAACGGTCTAAGGGGCACCGCCGAACATCCCTGCCGAACGTCAATTTTTTCGGGCTTCAAATCACCTTTTTTTTCGTCCGTACAGCTTAGCCCCTAGGGGCCTCGACTTTCTATTGTCCAGATTCGTTCGTCTCATACACGAAAACCCCCGAGTGTTGATTTTTGTCGATCTCGGAGCGGTCTAAAGACGGTTTTTATTCCGAGCTCACGCTCCCTATTGACGGGGTCTCGAATTTAAGAAATTATAAGTTTTAATCGCCACGACTTCTTGGAGCACCCTGTATATTCGAAAATAATTTTAAAGTGTGGACCTTAAGCCGAGTACATCCACCACCGAGTAGCGACAGAAACCGTCGAAACCTTTGAAGTTTGGGGGTCAAATTTTCTTTCTCTCTCATTTGACGTGTTTGACAGTTAAACAACCTATTTCACTGGTTAAATTGTGAAGAACTCGTTTACACTATCGATAATTTGAAGTGGACTTAATGAGATAAGGATATTTGCGGTTGAATTAATATGAATATCATTGAAAAACTTTATTAAAAGAAAATATTTTGTTTTCTTTATTTTATCACACACAAAAGAAATTTTTTTTATTTATAGTCTAGAAAAATCAAATTTGGTGAAACAAATTAACAGAAATAGTATTGCAATATAAATGATTTGTGAAGTGAATAATGGTTTTCTAATATTCGTTCCGCGTTACAAAAAAAATTCGTATCATGAGGTATGATTAAATTTGTGGTATAATACAAAGAGTGTGGCAAACGTATCGGAACCGACTCAAGTAATTAAAATAAGTTGAAAATAAGTAAAACTAACCGAAAGTTGATTGGACGACTAACCCAAATTAACCAATTCTATTAAAATTGAATATAACGTATCGGAACCAGCTCAAATAAGTAAAATAAGTTGAGACTAAGTGAAACTAATATAACCGAAAGTTGATTCAAACTAAAAAAATGTTTTATATATTATATATAAAAATATTAAAATGAATGACTGTATGTGTCTATCTCTCCTGCTCATGCGTCGAACAGCCATCAGACTTATTTGTATACACACCAGACCTAACAGGAAAAAATATTGTGTATCTAAAAGCACTTCAATGAAATAAATAAAATACAAACTATATGTCCTTCTTTGCACAGCATTGCAACGCATGCGGGATACAGCTGGTAGGGCTAAAAAATAAATTTTGACATAAAATTGATACTTAGTTATAATTCTTAAGATGGCGACTGGGTGCCATTTTAAAGGTATTTACACAGTTTTAATTGCGGAACATAAAGTGTTTAGTGTTACTTCCTATGGTACCTACAACGCCTTATCAAAATCTTTCAATTATTGGTTTAGCGTAAATAAAATATCGGCATGAACTTGCCTCTCCAAATTTGGGTACTTTGGAAGCCACAAGACACAAGTAGGTAAATCTAAACTTTATTAGATAGATATTTTTTTAAATATTAACAAATAGTTTATTTACCGTCTATACATGCATCAAGTTTTTTAATTTACGTATTTTTGTTTTTAATTTAATAAATTTCAAATTCCTCTTTCTAAATGTTAATGTGTAAAATATCAAATATCTTATATCTAACAAATAATGTTAACAGAAATAGTTTGGAAAAATTTTCACAAGGAGCATCAAATTTCATATTTTCAAATAAATGTAATAGTGTATTTGAAATCTGATCCCCTGTGGAAATTTTCTCAAATTCCTTATTAAAAATGATTTCTAAATTATAAATAAAAATGACGAAAGCTTCGGGGGGTGTAGACAATCAAAAATGAGAACTTTACTCAAAAGTTATTAAAGCACATTTAATTTGAACCTATATAATATCTTAAAAAAATTATTTTGATAATAAAACTAAACTAAAATTTTAAGAAACGTATTGGCATCAAATTCCTTTTAAAAGTGTAATTGAAAGAATATTAATATGTATAAGTAAAAGAAATATTAAAACTTAAAGAAAAAAAATGGATTTGTCTGGTTTTGCATGAATGGAATGATTTTTTTCTATTTTTCATGTGAATTTAGTGGCTTTTCGTCATATCTCTGTTTAAAAATCGATAGAGCACGTCGAAATCAGTGCAAAATCCATGCCCAACTCGAAAAACACAAAAAGTGGGTTTTCGGTTTTTGCATCAGCTCCTCATTTAATAAAATATGGTGTTATTACGAAAATGTCTAATTAATGGAAAGTTTAATTTTTTTTGTAATTTTGAATATCGGAAATCTGTTATGGAGATGAAAATTACATAATAATTCTATTTGACTAGTAATTTGCTCTCTAAACATGTACAATTTTTTTTCGCGGAAATTCTTTATATGGAAAATATTATAGAAATTATTTAAATTGACATATTAATTCCATGTATTTTGTTAGTTTGGATTAATTTTGGTTCTGTATTAGGTAGGTTTGGTCAAGCGCGTAGCGCGCTTGTCTCATTGCGCTTGTTCGATTAATTCAAGTTAGTTTCGATTATTTTTGCTACGCGCGCTTGTCTCTTCACTCTGGTTAATTGGGGTTAGTTTTGCTTAGTCTGGGTTAGTTTTGGTTAGTCTGGGTTAATATTGACAAGTTTGGGTTATGTTGGGGTTTGGAACCTTCGGCAACATGCACTAAAACTGAGCTTTATCCACAATACCGAAACAGAATTTTTGCACTCGACGCGCGTTTCGCTAACCATGTTAGCATCATCAGGAGATGATTAAAACTAAAATTAAAATCTACCTAACTCCCTTTTATACTACTGTTTGCTCAATCAAGCGGAACTAAAAAGGACCAATCCTGGAATCCCACTAGTCGCGCTGGATTAACCAATACAATGGACTATACGGAATAGGCCCTCTATCTCTATTTAAACTATTCTTACATTTAATAATTTCCATACTTTCATATGCGTCTAATAATCTCCTGTCAGTTATATTATGAATTAATTTTAAATTTTTTATTGTTATTCTATGATTATTATCAAAAGCATGCTCGGCAACACTTGATTTTTCTGTTCTACCATACTTTAAATGAGCTATGTGTTCCTTGAATCTCGTTTGTATAGATCGTCTAGTCTGCCCAACATATTTTTGGTTACAATCCATACATCCAATTTCATATATTCCACTTCTTTCTAACATTTCAATTTTGTCCTTTGGACCACCTAATAGTTTCTTAATGTTAAACTGAGTCTGGTATACTAATTTTAAACCTACTTCCTTAAAAACTTTTTCGTGTTCTCTAGTACACTGAGGATTATACGGTATCGAAACATATTTTGTATTTTCATCCTGATTAACGAAAGAAGTGGAATCACGAATGGTCTTTCTAAACAAAGGCCTATTAATTAGTCTATTTATTAAGTTCGTATTGAACCCATTAACTTCCGCTATATTCCTAATTGTTTCCTTTTCCTTATTAAATTTTTCTCTGCTAAGAGGAAAGTTAACCATACGGTGTACTAAAAAATGAAAGCTGGCCATTTTATGTTGGTCGCAGTGGAAGGAATCATTAGGAATATATCGGTTAGTAGCAGTCTTTTTTCTGTAAATATCAAATTCTAATGTGTTATTATCGTTCCTAATCACTAAAGTATCCAAGAAAGGTAGTTGGCCATTGTTCTCGACTTCATAAGTGAATTTGATGGTGGGGAAACGGTTGTTTAGTTTTGTTACAAAATCTTCAATATTAGCGGTTTTTGTGTCGAATATCGCGAAAATGTCATCCACATACCTGTACCATACCTTTGGAAAATATTCGAACTCTTGGCTTATTTCATTTTCAAATTTACTCATGAAGAGATTAGCTAAGAACGGCGATAAACAGTTGCCCATTGCCGTGCCTTCAAGTTGTTGGTAATAGTCATTTTTATATTGAAAATAATTTTGATCCATGCAAAGTTTGGTTAAAGTTAAATATTTTTGTTTGATTTCGTTATCAAAACTATTCATCTCAAGTAATTCTCCAAGGTATTGCAAGGTCTGTGGGATTGGTACACTAGGGAACAATGAGCTAACATCAAACGAGATTAAAATTTCACCTTCACCAAGTTTGGGTTGGTTTTAGTTAGTGTTGGTTAGTTTTGATTAGGTTGGATTAGCTGTAATTGATTTAGGTTAGTTTTGGGTAGTGAAGAGACAAGCGCACGTAGCGCGCTTGTCTCTTTACTCTGGGTAATTAGGGTTAGTATTGCTTAGTGCTTAGTCTAGGTTAATTTGAGTTAATCTTGATTAGTCTGAGTTGGTTTTGGTTAGTTTGGGTGAGTGTTGGTTTCTATTGATTAGTTTGGAAGAGCTGTGGTTGGTTCGGATTAGTTTTGGTTAGTTGGGAATAGTGAAGAGTCTTTTTACTCTGATTAATTGTGGTTAGAGAGGTAGAGAGGCACTCTTAGCCAAGATTTTTTTTTCAAATACATTTTCGCTCTTCTAAACTTTTAATTTTTTTTTGAAAATGACAATGATGTATTTGCGGCGAAAAATTTGGATTGTCCTGCGTTGAGAGAGATACTCTAATACCAAAAAATAAATTTATTCTTTTTCTAACGGATATCCGCTAGACGAAACTTGACTCATGATCGCAACAAATACATCAACCGCCTGACTATAAATGAAACATCCTTTGCTCCATCATATGACAAATACACAATCTATTTCGCGCAGGCGCCATGAAAATTGAAACCCGTAATGTCGCTACTCGGTGGTGGATATACTCGGCCTTAAGGTTCTATACAAGTTTTGTCATTGAACATTTTTTGTTGTTCTTGCTGATGAGCGAGATATTGTCCACTTACGTACTAAATGGACACCCTGTATATTGGCGTTTGCTTATGGGACACCCTGTATAAAATTTTCATAGCTAATAAACAAATTAAGATGATTGCCTACAAGTCGATAAAAAAATTAGCTGTCTATCTTTAAAAATAACCAAGTTAAGGGGGATGTCCATTTATAATTAACATTTTTTCTTGTTCTTGCTGATGAACGAGATATTGTCCGCTTACACACTAAATGGACACCATGTATAGTTATATTTTTTAAATGGAACTCCCTGTATATTATTGCATTTTTGGATTCTACTTAAAATTCTAAGCATATTTTATGTATATTATACCTCTAGATTTAGTAGTTTCACAGCTATAAACAGTTGAAAAGCGGTACTTTGGCTACTTTTCACCGTGGTAGCAAGAAGATCATTAGAGATGGAGTAAGATGAATTTCGCATTCCTATCTTAACTTTTTATAAGCTATCTGACGGTTACTAACTGGCAAGCGGTACTATGGGTACCAAATCTGGTACCTCAGTAGGTACCACCATCAGAAAGCTCTTGAAAGTTAAGATAGGAATTTGAAATTCATTTTACTTCATTTTTATTGGCATGCTTGCTACCAAGGTGAAAAGTAGCCAAAGTATCGATTTTCAACCGTTTATAGCTGTGAAACTACTAACTCTAGAGAAATAACATCATATATAAAATATGCTTAGAATTTTAAGTAGAATCCAAAAATGCAATAATATACAAGGTGTTTCATTAAAAAAAAATAAACTTTATATTGGCGCTGGCATATAATATTTTCATTACTAATAAAAAAATTAAGATGATTACCTACAGGTCGATAAAAAATTTTTCTCTCTATCTTTAAAAATAATCAAGTTAAGGGGGGTGTCCATTTATAATGAAGAACCCTATACAGAACTTATTTAGTTTTATGTTTGAAAGGATGAATGCTTGAAAGTAGTTAGAAATTATTGCATATATTAATGATTCAGTCTTATTTTCTGAATCAAACAGAGAAGTGCTCTTAGGCACTAAAATTTACCATAGGGCTAGTTCTAAAGTCAATTTGTAAATAAAACAAAAAGCTTTAGTATTATATGAATATTTTAATAAGTTATTTTACCTGAAAATAACTAGAAGCTCATAAATATACAATATATAAACAATAAGTGAGTATACGTAGTCAGTGCTACAATATGAACAATATCAGTCGAGGCAAAATATCGACCTTGAAGAATGTGACATGAATAATACTCTTAAAACCTAAAGCATGCATAAACAATTGTAATGTTAAACAAGTATATGATTATAAACATAATCTTGCAGCTATATACACTTAAATGTTCATTTATGTTCCTGAAGAACTGCTACGATTAGCTGGGATAATTTTGAGATGAAATATAGTAACATACAAGCGATAATAACAGGATAAATATTACCTTATTGTCCACATACAAGCTAATATGTACACTAGATTCACCATTTGGTTAGCAATGTTCAATCGTTCAGCAGATTGTCTTCTAACACAGGAAATATCACCTTTAAACACTTACTAAGTTCTTACTTAGCGACTATATACAATTTACTTCAACCTTTTGCGAATGAAAATGACACAATGGCGTTGAGTATGATATGCAGGTAGATGCTTATGGCAGGGCTATTATGAAGCCTTTGTGGCATGCGTTTTCTACACGCAGAAATTATTGTAAAACACGCTACGCAATTCGCGTAGGTATGCTAAACTAAGTGAATTGGAATAGCACTTATGGGAGACTTTATATTCTAATAAAGCCGAGAGACTAGAGTATTGAGATATTGGGTTTGTAAACGTTTGAGTTTACTTACTTGGCCTGTTGCCTTGGGTACGATTAGTACAGTGTTAGAGAATTAGAGAAACCTCCATGGCTGTGTGCGCCATGAGGAGCGATTTTACGGATCGCGACTTGCTTAAACGAGGGCCAGTTAAGAAGTGAATCATAGATAAGGGTTAATTCTCGAACGAGAGAAGCGTCGTCAGTCGACTTTTGGCGCGTTAATTTACCCCCACTACTTCATATTACGTCAGTAAAGGGCAAATAACATAAATATAGAGAAATTGCGTAAAAGCTTAGCAACACCGGTTGTCTAAATTAATATTATGAATTTTAATACAAATCCGGTTGAAATCTGCTGATTATTTTTCATGAAATTTGAATATTAAAGATGTGAATTTTAGGGAATTTTAGTTTAGGTGAACTGGCTATCCTGTAGGATGCGCTGTGATTGGTCGCCTCGGTCGCCGGGGTTTAGCGGGAAACGCTATGATTGGTCAGATGAGTTTAGGATGCGCGGCCGGCTCCAAATGAGTAAAGGTGGTTACAACAGATGGCGCTAGTAATACCGCCCGGATAAAGCGGGAAGCGCTATGATTGGTCGGAGGCCTTTTGAGGACGCTTAACTTTTAGCTTTCTAGACTGTCTAGCGCAGTGGATAAACGAGGTAAACAAGAGATGGCGTTAGTAGTATCGCCAAGGTTTTAAATTGTTTGGTATGCGAGGACAGTGGCGTGGAATGTTAAACTGTACGAAAATTAAATCGTTAGATTTGAAGACGTGTTCAAAAATGGTTTTTTAACAATTAATTATGTTTAATGCAAATTAATCCTTGCATTATTAAAGTACATAATACCTAAAATATATGTTTCAATTCACACCCTATGAATAAAACCCCCACCACTAATTAAAGTGGTTAATTATAAAGTTAGTTTACAACGCCCACCTTTGTGGTCATAAATGATTAAAGAAATAATTGTTTATACCGACCAGATAGTATATTATCTAAAATTTTACATATACTAGTTTGGCAGTCGCCTATAGAATTTTGTGAATTGCAGGTTAGATTTGCAGGTGTAAAAATTATAGCAGTCTCATTCTAATAAATGAAAAGATGTGTCGCGACACCTAGCGTCGTTACAACTCATTTTTATCGTATTACATATAATTTTATATACATTTTATATAATTCAACGGACCTTGTCTCTCTTCTAGTTAGAGAGTTACTTGAAACTGGTACAATTGAATGTGCTGTATATACTAGGATATTATATCTAAAACCGAGTTTACTAATAAAAGTATTCCCAAAACAAAACTTTTCCTATAGAAGATCATAAACCATTTAATAACAAACTTCAATATTACAGGACTCTTATATCTTGTGACCCATGATCCCATTAACACTTGGGATATTAATATATGTGCAAAATTGTATTATTTCGGAAATAGTTAAAGTCCGATGGCACGTCCGGTATAACCGGACGTGCTCCCATCCCCCCTCAATCGGTCAGTGTAATAGATTCGAGAGTCCCTGTATATTTATTTTAGCTTAATCCCTTATATTGTTCTACCTTGTTTAGTATTTTAACACAGTTAATGTCATCTATTATTTGTCAACTTTTGTATGTGTATTTCTTGCTAATTAAAGCCTTATATCAAAAGGTCTATAAGTTACTACACTATGTTTCACACAATATAAGTATTAATAACTTGGGTATTTTCAATATTACTTACTCTATTGAACCGTTTGGCTTGAAATATATGTCCATTAATTCTATATAGTTTTCGCCAGCGTCTAGCACCTCGTCTATAAATGCTTCCTGCAAAGAAAATAAAACAGTTTACTAAACTTAGTGTAGACTTTAAACTGTTTAATAAGAAAAATCATTAAACTTTTTCAAATCCCTTTAGAAAATCTAAAGTGAAAAATGCGCATGTCTCTATAGTGAGCTTCACCACTCATGACACTCTTTATGCACATCAGTTATTAGTAAAGGTGATATTTTAAAATGCATGGGCTGCATAATACCACTTGAGTTCGGCCACGATATCTACCACATCTCTAACTTTTATGCGCAGTGCTCCACTGTATAAAATGCCTTTGGAAAATACACGGAACCAAGGATATCTAGTAATAATAGCTCATCAGGATTTTGCCATTAGTATTTCTCAAACTACTGATTTCGATTGTGAAATTTCGATTTTTTTCTAAAATCCCCTACATTTGACGTGTTTTGTATTAGCAGACCTTTTACTCCAATGGTATCCTAGAAAGCAACTCCTTTTGCCAACACCAGAATACGCTCGTGTTTTAATTTTTCTCTAAAACAATTCAAGTTAAAATTTAAGGTGAATAAAAAAAACCACACAAAAAACCCATAATGTACAAAAAAGTGCATTCAACTGTTTATATTTTGTTTTTTTAACAAGCCATTTTATAAACATTATATTATAACAAAAAAATACATATTTTTCTAAATAGTCGACAAAAAATGCGACTGATGATATAATGGCTGTAGGGGGAGTTTAATGGATCCTGATTGCGAATTCAACAATAAAAATTGTCCACCCCGTATAGATATTGAGTTATAGAATGTACCAGTTATTTTTATTTTATACAAACATTTTTATATAATATTTATACATAAGTTCAACCAAGAAAAACCAGATATTTCAAGAATAACAGGATTTATTTACATAAATACGTATAAAAATACATTTATAGTAAGTGTTTTATACATAACTTTTTTACAAATGCTGACTCGTTTATATTCCTGATCGTTTTCTCTACAAGAGGCTAGAGAGCCAGCGTCTACTTTGGCTCCCGAGCTTCCGCTGACCTATAACTCTGAGCGGAGTAATGTGGGTTGCCTAAATTCACTTTTCGCATGGCCCTCCGCTCGCTTCGCTCGCTACGGGGGCACAAGAAACGGAAACTAACCAGGTGCTAATCCAAACTAACCCAAGACATACCCAAAAGCAAGAATAAAACTGTTTAGAAATATAACCTTAAAAAAAAATTTGATGTGTGCTTAAGACCGCACGATAGAAGTGAAAACTTCAATAAGCGGGGTCATCGTTTGTCAGAATTTCGAACCGAGCCTTCGTTGCAGGGGCGAAAAACGGGTTTCCCCCCAAAATTCCCCTTTAAATTAGAGCCTCGGTCCCCCGTATGGCCTAAGGTGGCCCACCATGGCCCAACTGCCATTTGTATAGGAATAGTGTCTTCGAATAAATAATTTTATATTATAACCCTTTTTCTGAAGTAAGAATCGCAAGTATAAAGATGAGATAATGGTGAAAAGCCCAGTTTACCAAATTATTATAGGGGAGGACGATGGGATTTGATGCGCCACATCCCATGGCTCGAAATGGCGCGGGCGTCACTCCCCGTAATCAAACTCCTCTCACCAGTTTGACGTTCCTGCCAGCCAATACAATGCAGCCCCTCTTGTCACAAACTGTCATTGATCAGCTCCAGACTTTGTATTTTGGTGTTCTCCAGCCTGGGGGAGGACGATGGAATTTGATGCGCCATATACCATGGGAACTCGGAATGGCGGGAGCGTCACTCCCCGTAATCAAACTCCTTTCACCAGTTTGACGTTCCTGCCAGGAAATGTGTTTGCAACACAGTGATACCCAAACTGGCTATTATCTCTGGAAAAACTGCGACACTTCAATATTTAATGTGTGTTAACGATATTTTGTACAAATATCAATAAATGTTCCAAAAAACTTCCAGAAGTTCCAGAACCGAGAGAAAACCCGCCAAGGACTGCTCATTAAATTTAATCTGAATTTTTCCATTTTCTTTAATTACTTTCTGGCTTATGCTCTTCTAGACACCAAAAAACTTCCAGAAGTTTCAGAACCGATAGAAAACCCGCCAGGGAGTGTTCATTAAATTTAATCTGAATTTTTCCCATTTTCTTTAAATTCTTTCTGGCTTATGTTGTTCTAGACACTTCAATCCTTGATGTGTATTAACGATATTTTGTACAACCATCAACAAAAGTTCCAAAAAACTTCCAAAAATTCCAGAACTGATAGAAATCCCGCCAAGGAGTGTGCATTAAATTTAATTTGAATTGTTCCAATTCCTTTCTGGCTTATGTTCTTCTAGACACTTCAATCTTTGATGTGTGTTAACGATATTTTGTACAGCCATCATCAAATGTTCCAAAAACCTTCCAGAAGTTCCAGAACCAATAGAAAACCCGCCAGGGAGTGCTCATTAAATTTAATTTTAATTGTTCCATTTTTCTTTAATTTCTTTCTGGCATATGCTCTTCTAGACACTTCAATCTTTGTACAGCCATTAACAGATTTTCCATAAAACTTCCAGAAGTTCCAGAACCGATAGAAATCTCGCCAGGGAGTGTTCATTAAATTTAATTTGAATTGTTCCCCTTTTCTCTAAATTCTTTCTGGCTTATGTTCTTCTAGACACTTTAATCTTTGATGTGTGTTAACGATATTTTGTACAACCATCAACAAATGTTCCAAAAAACTTCCAAAAGTTCCAGAACCGATAGAAAACCCGCCAGAAAGTGTTCATTAAATTTAATTTGAATTGTTCCCATTTTTTTTATTTCTCTATGGCTTATGTTTTTCTAGACACTTCAATCTTTGATGTGCGTTAACGATATTTTGTACAGCTATTAACATATGTTCCAAAAAACGTCCAGAAGTTCCAGAACCGACAGAAAACTCGTTAGGGAGTGGTCATTAAATTTGATTTAGATTGTTCCCATTTTCTTTAATTTCATTCTGGCTTATGTTCTTTTAGGCACTTTAATCTTTGATGTGCGTTAACGATATTTTGTACAGCCATTAACAGATGTTCCAAAAAACTTCCAGAATTTCTAGAACCAATAGAAAACCTGCCAGGGAGTGTTCATTAAATTTAATTTGAATTATTCCCATAATTTTTTTTTATTTCTTTCTGGCTTATGTTCTTCTAGACACTTTAATCTTAGATGTGCGTTAACGATATTTTATATAACCATCAAGAGATGTCTTAGAAAGCGTCTAGTGATACCAGAACCTAAAAGTCTACCCATTAGCGATTGTTCATAAAATTAAATATGAAACTTTTCCACAGTTTTTTACTTGTTGCTCATAAAAGCCAGAAAGAAATACAAAATTTGGAAATATAATGTCGTGTACGGTCCTGACTGACAAGGCTTTAGTTCTGATACCACTGTAAGCTTCTTAGGACATCCCTTGATAGCTGTATGAAATATCGTTAATGCACCTCAAAGATTAAAATGTCTATAAAATAATGTCAAAATTAATTTTGTTTGTTTGTGAGATACATGCAGAGAAAGCTAGACTATTTTCCACGCTGCATGTGAATAAGAATGCAATCAAGTAAAAAGAGCAGTCAAATTTTTAAAGAAAATTATACTCATAATTATAATAATCTAATTTGAACTTTATGCAAATTACACAAATGTCATTACATTTCTCCACGATTTTTTGGTGTGATTTTGGCCACTAAGCCCTTTGGAGGCTATAATAATACGCATATTCTGATGTTATAAAGTGACATATTGGAGCATCCTCCTAGGTTCTTTACATACAGTGTGTCCGAAAAAGATAGGAATGTATTTGGGAACTTGATAACTATAGGAGATAAACATTCGAAAAAAAAAACTGGTTAAATGAAAAACGTTGTAAGATATTTAATTGCTAGTTCAATTCTGCTTTGATAATGAATTAGTTTTAATGAATTTATAATTCACAATAATGAATTTTATTTATCTTTTTTCATTTTCGACATACTTTGAAAAATCCAAAAAATTTTATTTTTACACACTGATGATTTTACGTAATTTTTAAATTATTGTTTGTACCTACTATACAAAACATAGCACAGAGTTCAACACTCATCCTTGTATTACGCTGTGTAATTTGGTTATTGTTTTTAAATAACTGTTCGTTGTTGTTTGTAATGTTCATTTTAAATCCGCAATATTATCTATTTTAATTCTGTTATGAATTTTGGTTTGTTTTTCTTTTAACAAGAAATAATGATTTCTATGATATGCACATGCATTACATATTATTTTATCATTAGAAACCTTTTCTATTATTTCATTTCGTTATTGTTGTTTATTTATTTGTATTTTATTAAGCAAAGGTAGTACTTAAGAAAGGTTTTGTTTTTGGGCATAAAGCTCTTATTTTGTTTTTTTTTATCAAATTGAAAAATTGCTCTTAACAGAGCCCCGATGATGAGTTAATATAATTCGAAACGTTGGTAAGAAATAATAATTGGTTTTCTTGATACTTGACCAATATTCCTACAAACTCCACCTAAATTATACATGTTGGTCACCACCTTTACTGGTGTTTTGAAAATATTTCGACAACGAAAAAAGCTGGAATCATTATTGATGCAGCATTGATCTAGAAATTAAATAGCTACAACTTTTTCCATTAAACCTATTTTCTAGCACTTATAGTTTTCAAGTTCCCAATCCTATAATGAGTGAAGAAAGGTACAGTTTATCGCACGCGAGTAGGTAAAATTGTTACCGAATTTGTCATTTGCTGAGAAATGCATAAAACTGATGTGCAAACTCAAACAAGTGATTCCTTAACCCGAAATGTTTTTTGAGTTTACTTAAAAAATTACCTGATTTACTAGTTTGGGTTAGTCGCTGTGGTACTTAATATTGACAAAACAAAATTTTCATACTCACAAATACTGTCCCCATATTTAAAGCTTTCTTTACTTGAAAGGACGTGAAAAACTTTATTTTTTAAATTTTCTTTGTAAAAATTGCCTCCAGTAAACATCTATCAAAAAAGTGCAAGAGTCTTGGAGCAAGACCAAGACCAAGACCACTTATTAGACTGCAAGACCAAGACCATGACCACTTATGCAAGACCAAGACCAAGACTAACCCGGTCTTGGTCTTGCATTTGCTCATCGCATCGCTATTATTAGCCCTGACGAAGGTCAACATATTGACCGAAACCTTGGATACATTAACTTCTACATTTACAACATACAGCCGTGGTCCCGAGGGGGAAATAAGTACTCAATTTATGTACACTGAAATTCCTTTCTTTAAGTAAAAAACTAGAAATTCCTCAGAATTTCCGAAAATGCGCCGAAATTCCTCAAAATTCCTCTTGCGTCTTGAAATTCCTCTTGCATTTCTTGAAATTCCTCGAAATTCCTTGGAATTCCTCATACTATTATAGAACTTCCTCTTTTATTTCTTGCAATTCCTCTAAATTCCTCCGGAATTCCTCATCCATGTATTGCAATTCCTTCTACATTTATTAAAATTTCCTAAATTTTTTCAAATTTATTTAATGAAAAGATTAAAATAAAAATCAGTATTTGAGAAATATTTTAAAATTTCACTAGAACTAGCATATAAATAAGCCAGGCTTCGACTGGCAATCATTATGATTTGGCTAATACTCGGGCTCAGATTTAGTTTTTGTTGATAACCTATAGATTCACCTATAGATACCTATTAATATTCATTATCTGGCTGAAAATTAGTGTAATACTATATTATGCCATAAAATTTCCTATAAATTGGCAAAAAGGGTAGGTACTTATTCTATAATATAATAACCGCAAGATATTAATTAATAGTAAAAGACTTATTCCTCGGCTTATTCGGATCAAGTTCGAATGCAAAGCATATTTTTAAATCTGGGGATAAGGCTGTTGCTCGAAACTATCGAATTATTAGTGTACTTTCAGTAATGCCTACACTGTTTGAGTGGTGTTGAGCTAAGGCTCTCTAGTGTTTTTGAGAAGTTGTTGATATCTCGGCAGCATGGGTTCATTTCTGGCCGGTCTGTAGATGCAAACCTGCTTTTATAAACCAATTACATCTCTGGTGCAATAGTGGCAGGAGTTGAGGTTCATGCTATTTACATGTACTTTAGTAAATTATTTGCAAAGTGTCAGTTTAATTCAGGGTCATTATTAAAATGGATGAAGTCGTATCTTAGAGACCAATTACAACTTTTTATCAAGTGAATTGTATGCTACTTCTGGCACAAATTACCCATAAACAGATACCTACGAAAGCTTTGTCGGAATCTTTGATGTTCGTTGGCCGAAGTTTTATGGCGAGAGTAGGGGAATGGAATCTTATACCGCATCAACAATATGAAAGTTATTGACGGCTACAGAAACATACGTTTAGCGTAGAACGGCCGGAACTGATTTTGAATATGCTCTAGTATTATAAATAATTGTGCCTCCTTCCACCTCGCACATGTGGATGAGGGAGGAGCTTCGCATATATTGTGTCCGCGCGGCGGCATCGTCTTTCGTATCTGTTTATGGGTAATTTGTGCTTCTGGGGTGCCACAAGGCTCTTAACCTGGTCCACTGCTTTTTTATCTTTTTATAAATGACATAGGTAGTAAATTAAAGTCAAAATATTTACTATTTGCTGATGATTTGAAATTATGCTCTAAATGAACCTGAACTTTGGATATAAAGAATCTTCTGGATGATGTCGCTCAAATATCCAGATGGCGCAGCAAGAATGAAATAAAATTGAACAGTGGAAAATGTTTTCCAATCCGTTTTGGTAGGTTAAGAACGAGGTTAAGAACTGAATCTCCATTGGCTTATAGCCTGAATGAGATCCTTTTGAGAGAAGTAAATGCTTGTTAAGGATTTGGATGTCTATTTTGTTAATAGATTGACATTCACAGAACATTATGATAAAATTATTGGTCGTAGTAGGTAATACAATGATGGGATTTGTTAAAAGAATCTGCCAAAACTTTACTCATATTAATACTCTTAAAATGTTATTCTTTATATAAGTTATGTAAGTAATACAATTTTCCAATGTGTTGTCTCCTTATTTTAATGTATATATAACAAATAAATAAATAGACAGATCGACATACGTGACATCATCAACGTCTTATAACGAAATGAGAAAGAATTCCACCCTTATGCCAAGGATTCTCTTTATTTCTTGTTACTCTCGGCTGTACTCGGCGATCTCCGGAGCTTAAGTGTTTGTTTACTATTTTAGAATGTCTAATATTTCACTTTACGCATGGCCCTCCGCTCGCTTCGCTCACTACGGGTGCGCAGCCAACAACTAACCCAAGGCATGCTCAAAATCAAGAAAAAAACTTTTTACAAACACAACTTAAAAAAATTATGTGCCTCACCTTTATACGCACATCTGAGGTGAAACTTCTGAATGAAATAATATGAATTTAGTTTTAATTTTTTTTAAGCTTTTTTTTCTCAACTTTGGTCCCGCATTTTTAATTTTTTTTTCTTGTTTTTTTCAAACTTTTTTTCGCCGAAAACCGCGTGTCTTTAATTTTTTTTTCATAAATTTTTTTATCTTTATTTCTTTTTCATATTTGGTTTTATAATACTTTTATTAACTTTCCGAACAATTTTTTGTTTTTTTATTATTTTTTTTCTTATTCCGTTTTAAAATACTTTTGTTGACTTTCCGAACATTTTTTACTTTTTTTTCAATTTTATCCCATTTCTTCAATAATCTTTGTTTTTTTTTCATAAAGCATTTTTTCCTCATTTTTGCCATCCCCCACCTCGTAGTTGAACTCCTTCGCATTTTTTTTCGCCGAAAACCGCGTTTCTCTAAGTTTCCGAACAATTGCTTACGTTTTTTTTTTAAATATATTCCCTTTTTTCCGAAAATTTTTGGGGATGTGGGGGTATGGGGGGTATAATCCCCCCACTGATGGCTTTTCGAGCCGAGGCGAGGCTCCGTTGAAGAGATATCGGCAAAAACGGTTTTTTCACCAAAATCCCCCCTTAAATTAGAGCCCCGGTCCCCCTCATATGGTCAAAGGTAGCACCCCGTGAGGCGCACCTACCATAAAAATTTCGATCTCGTAGCTCATCTAGTTCTCCTGAAATTAATTATTTTCATTTTTTTTCTGGCCCAACGAGGGAGTTGCTGGTCGAGTTTTCGTCCAGAATCCTCATTTTACCCCGGCTACATGTCCTGAAAAATTCAACCCTCTAGCTATATTAGAACATGCTTAATTAAAGGGGCGTTTCACTTTGATAAGCGTTTAATTTTTTCTGACTTTACCCTTGAATAAGTGTCACTTCAAAAATAAAAATAAAAAAAAACACGTGTCGCCGTCCTCGGAAATCGAACCCGGGTCGCCGTATCCCAAGCACAGAGTCTGACCACTGCACTAAAAGACAGACCTGTTAAAAGCAATTATTCATTAGACCGTAAAGTAATGGGTAAATTCCATGCCATTCGGAGATTTTCGAGTACAGCCGAGAGTAACGAGAAATAAACGGTATTCTCTTATACCACAGCCGTTAGCAAGGACGCGTTATTTTTATATTGGTCGCACTATCACACGTCACACGTGCGTCTGGTCTCGTCGCTATGCTGCGACATAGGCGCCGCGCCGGCGCTCTGGCTTTCCAAACAAATTGAAGTAAAAAATTCATCCGAAATTCCTCGAAATTCCTCCGCAATTCCTCGAAATTCCTTTGTAATTCCTCTTAAACAACTCGAAATTCCTCGTAAATCTCGAAATTCCTCTTGAAGAATTCGAAATTCCTCGTGAGCAACTCGAAATTCCTCGAAATTCTCCTTGTATGTACACTAAAATTCCTCACGTATTTCCCCCTCGCGTGGTCCTATGAATAAAGTAATAATACAGCTAGGGTAATAATAAACAAATTAGTTTCGACAAAAAGGTTGATTGTCCTGAAAATCTTTTACAAAAATTGGTATACTGTGATTACCTCAGGCCTGACCTAATTTCAAAAACGATTTGTACGAAAATGTATGGAAAAAACAAATTTAAATTATGGTTACTATTGCTACTATTAGTCTAAGATACGGTATTAGAAATATATACCCTCATCTGTTATTTGACGATGACAAAGATTAGGTATATGTTAGATAATAATAATATATAGATTGATAAATCGCAAATCGGTTGCCTAGCTAAATCGCGTGCCGATGCCGTTATACAGGGTGAAACAAATTCGCTTCTCACTATTGGGATCTCGTAAACGGTAAAATATACAGCAAAGTTTAAATTGGTGCAAAGTTGCGCAATTTAGTGCACAGTATTTTGACATTTTGAAGTTTGAGATATCTAGGGTACTTCCGGAGATATCCGCGAAAAACCGAAATTTTCGATTTTTGTTTTTAATTTTTTTTGACATTATTTTTGGAAATATCAAAATATTATTATTAACACTTTCTAGAGGTACTTTTTAACGGTCTACCCTAAGATGTTGTCAGTTTTCTAAATCAACGCTTCGATTTGTTAGAATCACCATCAAGCCAATTTTTTTAAATACGGATCTGTAGTTTTTGTCAATTTTTTGGTATATTTAGGGGGTAATTTGGTAAAATCCATCACCAGATATTTTTAAATAGTTGTAGGCGCTACTGACAAAATTACCGGAGGTTTTTTTTGAATTTGAGATATCAAAACTGTTAGTATTGTAAGTTGTCTGCGGTGGTCATTTTGTTAATAATACCTTCAAGTTAAAAATATCTGGTGATGGATTTTACGAAATTACCCCCTAAATATGCAAAAAAAGTTAAAAAAATTATAGGTCTGTATTTAAAAAAAATGACCTGATGATGGTTCTGAGAAATCGAAACGTTGAGTTAGAAAACTGACAACATTCTAGGATAGATCGTTAAAAAGTGCCTCTAGAAAGTGTCATTATTTTTATGATATTTCCAAAAATAACGTCACAAAATATTAAAAACCAAATTTGAAATTGTCGATTTTTCTCGGATATCTCCAGAAGTACTCGAGATATCTCAAATATCAAAATGTCAAAATACTGGGCACTAAATTGCGCAACTTTACCCCAAATTAAACTTTGCTGCTAACCGATATATTCCTAATGATTCCTTCCACTGCGACCAACATAAAATGGCCAGGTTTCATTTTTTAGTACACCGTATGGTTAACTTTCCTCTTAGCAGAGAAAGATTTAATAATGAAAAGGAAACAATTAGGAATATAGCGGAAGTTAATGGTTTCAATACTAACTTAATAAATAGACTAATTAATAGGCATTTGTTTAGAAAGACCATTCGTGATTCCACTTCTTTCGTTAATCAAGATGAAAATACAAAATATGTTTCGATACCGTATAATCCTCAGTATACCAGAGGACTCCAAAAAGTTTTTAAGGAAGTAGATTTAAAATTAGTATACCAGACTCAGTTTAACATTAAGAAACTATTAGATGGTCCAAAGGACCAAATTGAAATGTTACAAAGAAGTGGAATATATGAAATTGGATGTATGGATTGTAACCAAAAATATGTTGGGCAAACTAGACGATCTATACAGACGAGATTCAAAGAACATATAGCTCATTTAAAATATGGTAGAACAGAAAAATCAAGTGTTGCCGAGCATGCTTTTGATAATAATCATAGAATAACAATTAAAAATTTAAAACTAATTCATAATATAACTGATAGGAGATTATTAGACGCAGATGAAAGTATGGAAATTATTAAATGTAAGAATAGTTTAAATAGAGATAGAGGGCCTATTCCGTATAGTCCATTGTATTGGTTAATTCAGCGTGACTAGTGGGATTCCAGGATTCGTTCTTTTTAGTTCCGCTTGATTGAGCAAACAGTAGTATAAAAGGGAGTTAGGTAGATTTTAATTTTAGTCTTAATCATCTCCTGATGATGCTAACATGGTTAGCGAAACGTGCGTCGAGTGCAAAAATTCTGTTTCGGTATTGTGAATAAAGCTCTGTTTTAGTGCATGTTGCCGAAGGTTCCAAACCCCAACATAATACTGAATAAAGATAAAAATATTTATATATTAATGTGCACATACAGGTTTCTCAAACTTAGGCGCCTTTATTGTATTAATAAAATGTTTTTTTCTTTTTTCGATATTATATAAATATTATAATATTACAGATAATACACTTGGCAGAGAACAGGGGTACTGCTCTCTCCAACTATAATAATAATAATAATATATAAAATTCATACATTTTAGGGCGATTTTTTCATAAAACTATGAATTTTTCTTATGTTTGCGATACGTCATTGCCATAGGGAGGCTAAAAGGCAACGAAAAATAAAAAATATATATCCAGGACCGTATTTAAAAAAATTAAGTTGATGATGATTGCTAAAAGACGAAACGTCGGATTTTAAATTTAACAACTCCTTCGTGTAGAGGGGAAAAAGTGACAATGAAAAAGTGTTATTTCTTTTAAAATATTTTTCAAATGAAAAAATAAAAACAATTTTGGAAATGTTCGTTTTTTCCGGCTATCTCCGGAAGTGTTCGGAATTTTTCAAATTTGTTGGACAGCAAATTGCGCAGCTTTGCCATAATTTAACCGACCTCGTATCCCTTACGGTTCTCGAGATCCCCATGCATGCACTCGAATTTGTAGCACTCTGTATTATCAGTAAATCACAGATAAATATATACCAATAAACCTTACCATTGTTATTACATTAACAACTTTAAATATAAAGTATTCTTTTAACGCCTTCTAAATTATTTATTTTGAAACTAAATAGATTGACTTTGACATTTTTTATATAGATCTACAGGGTGTCCCACGACGAACCGACGCGATCTATATCTGGAGAACTAAATAGAAAAAAATTTTAAAATTTGGTTCTATGCTAGTATCGATGGGGGCAATCCGGCAAAAATATTTTCAGGATGGTGGTGTATAGGGACAACCTATATATTATTAAATATTTGGATTCTACGTAAGATTCTAGGCAGATTTCGTGTATCATCTCCTATACATAAGTCTAACCTTTTTTGACATATTTTAAATTTTATGTCAAAAATGACGTTTGTAGGGCCTAAAATAATAGCCTTTATTATTTAATTTAGGATAGATTCCTTGTAGAATGGGACCTATTTTCGTGTATTGAGTGGATATTTTGATTGTAAATTAATACAAGGTGGCCAAAAATGAAATACAAAAATTAAGTTATAAAAAAAGTAAAAAGACAATTTTTTCAAATGGAAACCCCCATTTCTATTAATTCTTTGTATAAAGTTGTTTATTACATGTGTTTATAGTTTTCAAAATATTGACACAAACATTTTTTTATAATTAAAATGCTATGATTTTTAAATTTTGTTAGTTGGCTATAACATTGGCTAAATTATTATATATTCTACATTATTATATAAAAATATGTTTTAGCCCTGACGAATGTCAACATATTGACCGAAACCTTGGATACATTAACTTCTACATTTACAACATACAGCCGTGGTCCCATGAATAAAGTAATAATACAGCTAGAGTAATAATAAACAAATTAGTTTCGGCAAAAAGGTTAATTGTCCTGAAAATCATTTTCAAAATTGGTATACTGTGATTACCTCAGGCCTGACCTAATTTCAAAAGCGATTTGTACGAAATATTTATGGAAAAAAACCAATTTAAAATTTTCTAATTTCTATAAACTTCTGTTATGATCTGTATTTATGGTTACTATTGCTACTATATTAATGGCATAACTAATAATCCGACACGTTCAGACTTCACTTTAATAAAAATGACAACATGTCAGAAACTTATTTTTCATTCCCATATTTGCAGTCCCGAAAGTAGGGACACATACCTTACAAAAAACCATATATGGGGCGATCCATTTAAAAAACCAAATTTTATACTTTTTACAGCATTGCAATGCTCATTTATTTATTCCGATAGGCAGTCAAAAAGCAAAACCACTTTTTTAAAGAATCTTATTCACTAAACACTTAATTACCTAAAGATGAGAAAAATCTTTAAACTTACCGATTTTTTCCGCATGGTTATGTGTGCAGAAAATTAGGCTTTTTATCACTCGTGTAATCGATAGTTTATGGTCCACCGGGTTACTTAACATTTTACCGCTTTAATGTGTCCCGTTAATCAAACAAGGGCATTTCATAAATTACCCATCAAACCATTTTTCACATTGTCGCAGCACATTTAAAAAGTATATTACAAAATATGACAATATATTGTAAATCATTTAGTAGGCAAACACGTTCTCTTGTTCTTTTCGAGTAGGTATTTTTAAAGGAATGCCATATATTTGTAAACACGCACCACTTCGTATTATACACAGCAATAATTATTATTGAGCCAAAGCTAACTTAAAACCAGTATTGTGATTTATGGTCCAAAATTGCATATAGGCCGGGATTCTATAGTACATATCTAAAAACCGATGTTTCACAAGACACGTGTATATTTTTACTGACTGCTTTTAATCTGCATTGTTAGTAAAAAAAATTGAAAATTTAACTGGTATTCATGATATAGGTATACAGGATAAAGGGTATATCAACGATGATGAATTGAACGGAAGTGAACGCTGATTGCCGACCATTTTCAGAAACTAGGTAATTATTTATTAATTGATTCCGATAATGGCAGTACCAAGACATTTGAAAAATAAACTTTTATCTCCAAGTGGCAGCAGGTTTCTAAATAGGCAGGCAATTCTATCGAAAAAATCATAGTATTTCATAAATCTAAAACTCTTAACATTCCAACAACCGTGAAGTTTTAATACATCATAATATATTATAAAATAATCAGAATCTAATAGGAAATTCAAAATCATTAAAAATTTGGTATATTAATAATAATAAAATACATAAAGCAATCACAACTCTTACAACGTCAGAAATACCACTCGAATTCAATAATGATACATTTAGACCTGAGGCAAAAATAACTACAGTACAAACAAAAAATAAACATAGAAACAAAAAGCACTTCATGGTAGGCATGCACATACACTCAACCAATCGCATATGGACCCACAAACTTCCAACGCATGGCTCAATCATGGAAACATGGTGAAACTCGGTGAAACTGAGGGACTAATGATCGCCATCCAAGACCAAGTGATTAATACGCGCAACTACAGCAAATACATAATAAAAGATAGAAACACAACAACAACAAAGCAATGAAGACTATGTAACGAACAAGTAGAAACCATTGATCACATAACAAGTGGCTGCAAAATTTTGGCACCATCAGATTACAGTGATTACACCAAGATACATGCCCTAGCTATTAGGAAGACCAGCAATTGGAAAGCGCCTGAACCAGATGGACTGCACAGCTTTTGGATCAAAAATCTCCCGGCATGTTTTAGAAGCCTTTCTCGATGTTTTATGGAAGCATTGGACGATCCCTCAAAATTCTATACCAAGCAACCATAGACCAATCACGTGCCTGTCGGTAGTATAAAAACTCTTCACGTCACTTCTCAACAACCGAATATACAAACAGTGCGCGACACACAACATACGGGAGGAAGAGCAAAACGGTGGTATACGAGGATCAGCCGGGTACAAACATTAACTTTCCATAGATGCAGTGGTTATAAGACAGGTTCAGACTAGGGAGACAAATCTCAATGTGTGCTATATTGACTACCGCAAGGCCTTCGATTCGGTTCCTCATAATTGGCTGATGAAGGTACTGGAGATTTACAAAATTTGCCCGAAAGTAAGAACAGTGCTCCAACATCTCATGAGCACCTGGCAGACCAATATCCTTATCAACAAAACATCGCTGGTAAAGTCAAGATATTCAGAGGTATTTTTCAAGGAGACTCTTTATCACCTGCGTGATTCTGCCTGGCTCTGAACCCTCTTTCTACGCTACTGAACAACACGGATATTGGGTACAGACTTAAGATCAGGAACAGGCTGAGGTTATCCCATCTATTGTACATGGATGACCTAAAGCTCTTTGCAGAAAACCAGACTGGACTGCACTTTCTAATTAACACCATTAAGACTTTCAGCGGGGACATAAACATGTCATTTGGACTTGACAAATGCGCCATCATCACCATCAAAAGGGGCGCCGTGGAAATCCAAGAAGATCAATACCAGAATATCGAGAACTTGCATCCCAAAGATACATGCAAGTATTTAGGAATGCCTCTGAACCAACATATCGACCACACGCACCTGAAGAATATGTTCTCTGAGAAGTACAAAAAGATAGTACTCAAGGTTCTAAACACTAAACTTTCATCAAAGAACCAGATCATCGCTTTGAACACCTGGGCAGTGCCTATCTTCACCTACTCCTTTGGTATCCTTAAGTGGTCTGATCTCTGATTATCCCAGATCATTGGATACGCGCAGAAGGCAGTTATACTTCAGACATGCCATATAACCCGCAAATTCCTGAACGGAGCCTGAGTGGGAGGAACTTAATTGTTTTTCCACCAGGTTACCCCAGCCTAGTAATCAGGCTAAATCGTTACCAGCGAAAGCTGAGTTAGCGTGGTTAATAATAATAATAATAATAATAATAATAATAATAATAATAATAGTAATAATAATAATAATAACAATAATAATAATAATAATAATAATAATAATAATAATAATAATAATAATAATAATAATAATAATAATAATAATAATAATAACCCGTGGCTGAAGCCGGACTGCTATCGGGGGCCGCCCCTAGCGATGGGGACGCTCGTCAGTCTCTAAGACTGAAGGGTGCCAGGGAAATAAAATACCTGGGGTGGACAAAACCGGCACAACCGCCAAGGGGCTAACCCCCCTTTGGTGAGTACAGAGGGTTCCAAAGGAAAGAACCGAAGCCTCGGACGAGCGCCGCCACGGTCGGGAGCGACGCGGGACCAACCAGCCGACCAACCAAGTTGACGACACAGGCAACGACAAGGAACTACCAACAGCGGCTCTACCTACTCATGGTTTAGGACAGTATCAATCTGCTCCTCCCAAGAGACAGGCACAAAGGCTGAGATGGACAAAGCAAAACAACATAGATGTTTTTAAGGCCTTTTTCAGAGCTGCTCAGTACGAGAACCAAACAACGGTACAACGGAAAAACTTTAACAAAGAATGGAAAAAAATATACCTAGAATCGGAATCCAGCGAACAAGACATATGTGACAGAAAAAGAGCGATAGAAAAAAAAGGATACTTAACAAAAACTGAAATCGACATGATCAAAGAACAAGTAAGATTAGAAACACAGGGAGAAAGTGCACCAGAAACAGAACAAGCAACACAAAACGAAGATGAACCCCAAACGACCCAAACGACTCATGCAATTGAATTACATATACACATAAACCAAACACATACAGATATAGCCGGAGAAAACATACAGACAAACTCAAATAATACGGACAACCAAAGGTTATTGACGGAAATCGAACAAACATTCAATAAAAATATGCTACTATACAAAGGAAGTAATCCCAGCTACAGGAAACGTCTACCTAAGCTGAAATATAACAGAAACACAAAGAATACAGCTCAAATATATAACAACTACATCAATAAATACATAGACGACGTAAAAAGTGTAGAAGACCTTATAGACATAACATATATCACAGCCATATCAATCACAGATACCTTGGGAATCACCAACAAAAATAAACCAAGTAACAGAAAAGCCAAAACAGATCCAACCAAAAAACCTCCATGGAAAAAACGGTTGGAACACAAAATCAGTCAAATTCGTAGTGACCTTACACAAATGAATAACTCATTGGTAGACCCAAAACAAAAACATGACAAACTGAAACAAAAACTAATGGCGTCAAGTAAGAAACTGAAGAGGTACATCATCTCCCACAAAAGGAAACAAGACAACACAAGCTTCACATCAAGCGAAAAGCATTTTTACAAGAATTTGGAACGAACAAACGAAGAACCAACAAATATAAAAGCACCAAAACAAGCAGAAGTCGAAAAATACTGGAAGTCATTATGGTCAGAACCAGTAGAACACGAGAATAGTGAGTGGATCAAAACAGAGCAAAAAAGAACAGAGACAGTGGAACCAATGATGCCATATGAAACATCGATAGATGAATTAACAATCATACTGAAGAAGCTGCCAAACTGGAAGACGCCAGGACCAGATAAAATCTATAATTATTTCTGAAAACATCTTACTTCACTACATGCAAAAATGGCACAAATAATTCAACATGTAATTAACCATTCAACAGAGGTTCCACCATCCTTAACACATGGCATAACATATCTCAAACCTAAGAACGAAAATACACACGATCCTAAAAACTACAGACCCATCACATGCCTTAACACTATATACAAAATTATCACAAAAACAATAGCAGAAAAGGTAACAAAACATATCACAGAGCAAAAAATCGAACACGAAGAACAGAAAGGGTGTACAAAAGATGCGAAAGGCTGCAAAGAGCAGCTCATAATAGACAGGGTGATAACGAGACAAGCAGAAGCAAAAGGCAGAAACATAACTGTTGCCTGGATAGATTACCAAAAAGCCTATGACTCCGTTCCTCATACATGGTTGCTCCACATTTTAGAAATCTATAAAATCGATCAGAACATCATACGCTTCCTTAAACAAACAATGAAAAATCGGGAAACAAAATTAATACTCACCCTACCCCACACAGATCTAGAAACTAATAACATAAAAATAAGAAGAGGTATCTTCCAGGGAGACACATGGAGCCCAAAATGGTTTATCCTAGCTCTCAACCCACTAAGCAGCCTTTTAAAGTCGATAATTATTGGATACAGCCCAACAAAAGATTACAAAATATCAGGCCTGTTCTACGTGGACGATCTAAAGTTATATGCAACGGACCAAAATCAACTATCCTCCCTATTGGAAACCACTACTATGAATGAACTTCGGACTAGATAAATGCACATCACTTAAAGCAAAAAAAGGTAAAACAACGGAAACTAAGAACATAAAGCTTTTAATAAATAACATAACATTCCCTACACTACCTAGCAACGAAACATACAAATACTTAGGAGTAAACAAAACACTTACACATAAAACGAAAGAAATGAAAGAAAACATAGAAAACAAATACAAGAACAGGCTAAGAAGAATCATGCACACCCAACTCAACGCAAAAAATTAAATTAAGGCTATAAATACCTGGGCAATCCCCATACTAACCTACTTATTCGGAGTCATACAATGGACCTTAACGGACGTACAAGCACTAGACAGACTAACAAGAAAAATCCTAACGGATAATAGAGCCCTACATCCTAACTCGGCTGTTAAAAGATTGTATCTACCTAGGAAACAAGGAGGACGAACTAACACACAACATTCAAATACATAGCTTACAAAGATACTTCAACTTGAAGGCAACACAGTAACCACTACACGCGTCTATCAAACAAGCAGACAAAAAATACACACCACTCAGCACACACACACAAATGCAACAGATAGACAAGAAAACATTCTTCACAAACATCACACAGACATGGAACAGCAAAAAACTATATGGCAAATTCAAGAACGATCTAGATAAACAACATCAGCTGTCAACCAAGTGCATCGAACTCGGACACCTCTACAGTGAAACAGAAGGATTTATGTTCTCCATACAGGACCAAGTTGTATAGACAAAAAATTACCAAAAGTACATAACAAAAACTGACATAGAAAACGATAACTGTAGAGTGTGTAAATCCATGCCCGAAACGATACAACACATAGCATCAGGATGTTCTATCTTAGCATAAACAGAATACCTAAACAGGCACAATCTGACAGCCAAAATCCTCCACAAATACTTACTCCACAAACATAACATTAAAACAATAGAAGAGCCGTACTACAAATACACACCAGACCAAGTCAACGAGAACCAGAATTACAAAATATACTGGGACCGAGGAATTATAACTGATAAAACAATTATAAACAATAGACCAGATATAACAGTAATAGACAAAATTAACAAAATCACAATGTTAATAGATATTGCCCACCCCTGGACCACATCATATAGAAGACACTAACGGAGAAAATACGAAAATACACGGACCTAGCTGAGGAAATAAAATCAATGTGGAAAATGGAAGAAGTCCTCATCCTTCCCGTAGGCATCTCAGTCACAGGCCTCATACCACCGCAGTTACTCGCAGGATTCACGAAACATAATCTTCCACATCAACTAATAACAGACATGCAAAAATCAGTGATCATAGAAACATGTCGGATAGTCAGGAAAATCCTAAAATAAGTCAACAAGGTGTGAGTTTTGCGAAAGCCCTCACTACCTTTTACCACATATGTAAATGTGAGACTAAACAAAGAAGGAAATAATAATAATAATAATAACCCGTGGCTGATGCTGAACTGCTATCGGAGGCCGCCTCTAGTGTTGGGGATGCTCGTCAGTCTATAAGACTTAAGGGTGTCAGGGAAATAAAATACCTGGGGTGGACAAAATTCAGCAAACCCATGAGAATGGAGAAATATAAGAATATAGGGAAAAAGCCAGGGCATTCTTGAAGCCATTGCTGAGAATGACAGCATGCGGGACAATGGCGACGGACAATTGACCAGGCGGGCTTCCGTCATTAAATCAGATACAGTCGAACCCGAGTCCAAACTTGACTTCGAACCTGGCACTTTCCTCAGAAATGAAATAATTGGAGACGGGAATTGTCTATTCAGAACAGTAAGTCTTTATATGTATGGGCACCAAAATAACCACATGAAAATAGAAGCAAGTTCACTAGATTACTTAGAGAAGAACTAGGATGAATTAAAGATATATGCGCCGACTGAGAATGACCACATGAAGGAGTTTCAAAACTATTATAAACATATGTCCAGGGGCCTATAACACAAAGGCTACAAGGTCAACAATTGTGGAAATAAATTATACAAGTGTAGATCTTCTGTAACATAAAGTAAATTGTAGCTACTAGCGGGGCACTGGTAATTACGGAACTTTTTGTACAGTTGTAGTTTGTTTCAATAACACAACAACCACACTTGTTCAGTTGTGTTACGGAAATATCAACAATTGTAAGCAATTTTCTACCTATCTTGAAAGCTGGGTTGATTCGGTGTAGTTAAGTCTTTCACCGTGAACGTATAATTTTACTGTCGATATATGGTCAAGTGATTCAGATAGTGTCAACGAAAATCGAGACGAAAATGCTCGTGCAGTGTATCGGTATCGGGAGAGAATAAACCTTGACATGCTGAGAGACGGAGAACTTGTGGAAAGGTTCAGCCTCAATCGAGAACCGTGTGAAAACCTTCTTCAAGATGTAGGCCCAGCAATGACTTATCAAACGATTCGATGGTAAGGCTTGTCACCGTCACCATTACAGAAACTGCTTATTGGTCTGCAATGGTTTGGAAACGGAGGGCAATACCATGGGGTATGTGACATGAATAGAGTGTCAAAAATTACCGTCTGCAGATGTGTTCACGATGTTATTGCTGCCGCAAACGAAATAAAATATGATGCAGTGATTCGTTGGCTCGACAATACAGTGCACGTGACAGAACGCTTTCATAATTTGGCGGGATTACGTCCGAATGAAGCGTTTATCACGTAGATAGTGTTAAGAGAAAGTTGACACTACATGATGATGTGACTCGCTTGAAGAATAAAGTTACATTATCCACTGATTTGGCTAGTCATGATAATACTGAGGTCGGATAGCATCAGTGCTGGCGGTGAATATGCCTTTTTGGTTATAGTTTTGTGGCGGATTTCATCCACCGGCTCACAGGTGGTAGCACCAACCAATAATCAGCCAACATCTCACCGCAGACTCACGATGCCTTCTCGCTTCAAATAATAGTTCCAAATATGAACAAGCCATACCCATAAGCAGTGTCTACCTACGCCTTACTGACGAGTCCAATAGGTAGACCCGGGACGAAATGCAATAATGGTGCAACACTGCGCCAAATTGGTGACCCCGACGTGATACGCACGAGCACAAGGCTGCAACATGGATCACCTTTCTGCCACGAGACTACCGACTCACTGGTACACTTCTCGGCAACATTTGCACATTTCTCATTCTGCCACGAGACTACCGACTTACTGGTACACTTATCGGCAAAAACATTTTCACATCCATCATCTCTCTCGCCTTGCTCCGCCTTTAATCAATCAATTCGTCCCTCGTTTCCAGTCTACACCCATCTCTCTCTCTCATCATACAACCCGTTCAATGTTGTCACTGTGAGGGGAGTATTGTGGCGGATTTCATCCACCGACTCACAGGTGGCAGCACCAACCAATAATCAGACAACATCTCACCGCAGACTCACGATGCCCTCGCGTTACAAATAATAGTTCCACATACGAACAAGCCATACCCCTGGGTATAAGGCAGGGTCTACCTAGGCCTCACTGACGAGTCCACTAGGTAGACCAGGGACGAAACGCAATAATGGTGGAACACTGCGCCAAAGTTTCTACATATATTAAAGATTTTTTTATATATTCCTTTTTTGGTCTTCACCAGTAGGTATATACAGTCAGAACTAGTTTCTCCGTGAATGGACTGCGAAACAAATCGCGTCGAAGTGTGCCCTCTGTCCAGTCTTAAAAATCAATAGGTTAGGATTAGTAAAACAAATAGCACAACACAGGACTTAAACTCTATCACGGGCCGATATTTTCGATTGCGAAAATAACATTAGGACTCGCTGCCACCTTTTAGCGTTTCGAGCGCAATTATAATTGTTAGCGAAACACCCTCGTAGTTTGGCCCAGTCGTGTTGCATCGCTCTACGTTACTTTAGTCCGATTCAATGGAAAATAAAATTTACGTTGCTTGACAAACTTTAATTTTGGGCGGATTGAATTTCGCGCATACGGGTCTCGAGGTTAAGGTTAATTTGAGGCATATCCGTTTCCCAATTCGTGCAAGCATCAGAAATCTTCAACCTCGTGCGCAAGTTTTATTGATTTTTGCGTACTGAATTTTTATTGGTTATCAATTTTTGGTTGTGATGTGCAAATTGTTGTCAGTCATAATTTTCGTAGTGGGGGTTGAAAGATTATTCCACTTTGGATTTGCGATTTTGGTTCGGCGTCACTTTTGAATCAACCTGTCGTCAAATTGGCAACTTTGGGTCCCGGCTGGTACTATTTTTTTCTGTTTTTGCCTTTTGAGGGATTCTCCAGCCGGGTCTTTTCTTTTCAAGTTTTAGGCCATATATGTGCTTTGCCTTTTGCTTAGTGTTTGGTGTCTAAAACTGCCATTTGGGGGATTTAAATGCTAATTTAAACAGTTGAGTTCAATAATTGAAGCGTTCTGGATGTACTGATTTTACCTTTATTGATATCGTTTATTGTTGACTTTGGTTTTTGATTAATATTTGAGTATTTGCTTTATTTTTCTATTGTTAATACTAATAAATTTCTCGCATTCAAATCTGATTCAATTTCTAACTATTTTTTGTTATCATTTTATTTTTTCGTGAAGCTTAAACTAAAACGGGTTCCATATTTCAACTTTGGAGTATTTCTTGATTGTGCCGTCTACAAGCTCGTGGCGCCTTAAATAAATAAACCTACCTCTACTCTCTGACATTTGAGATAGAGTCTAATTTGTACGCGTAGACGACAACTCGTTCTAGCCTACGTATCAATACACGTAAATTCATTCAGTTTCAATTCTCAAATTTTAAATTTTTTGTTTAATTTGAAATTAAAAAAATAATTAAAATGCATATCGGGAACAAGTACCCTTGCCGTTTATTTCTCGTTGCTCTCCGAGTACTCGACGATCTTCGGAGCTTAAGCGTTTGTTTACTATTTTAGAAAGTCTAATATTTCACTTCACGCATGGCTTTCCGCTCGCTTCGGCGGCGCAACCAGCAGAAACTAACCAAAACTAACCCAAGGCATGTCCGAAATGAAGATAAACATAACCTATAAAAAAAAATAAACAAAAATTGTTGCCACCGACGGAAACAAACCCAGGTTGCCGTATTACAAACACAGAATCTTAGCACTGCACCAAAGGCCCTATTGAAAGCACTTCTTTTGACCGTAAAGGCATGGGTAAATTCCACACCTTCCGGAGATTCGAGTACAGCCTGGAGCAACGAGAAATAAACGGCTCAAATTTCATTCAACTTTGTAATGAAGCATTGATTCCACCATTAAATAACAACTAATTTATTGTCTGATAGCTGGTGATAGTGTTGATTATAAGTGATATTGCTTTTATTGGTGATATACGTCTTTTTTCTTCCACAGGGTACCGCTGCAACTTTTTTCAACTCGAGATACGATGTAATTCCTGATTACTGAGACGAAAGAGCCCGAAGTTGATATTTTTATCATAAGTAATGGAATTTAGAGTACTTACTATCATCTGCTTGACCAGAATCTCCTCCTTGCGTTGATGGTGTAGGATATACTATGGACAAAATAAATTCGATAAGTAGAAAGTATCTACCATAAGTTTCTATATTACTGAAACAACAAAACAGACACAGTTTTACCTAAGTTATTCTAAATGTGTTTGTACTTTCACCTAGTACCAGCTAGATAATTACTGAAAACAATTTAATTAAAATTATAAGTTATATTTATTATCCAACAATTGAATAATATACGTAGGATAGGACTGCGTGCGCATATATGTACGGATAAGTGTTTAATTTGTCCCAAACAATTTCATAAAAATTCTTAACGATTTTCTCTACATTTTCAGAAAATAAACTAGGTAATTATTATCTACGTCTGATGAGGCACAATTTTTTTAACGAAACTTTCGCGCAGAAATCTTTACCTCTAGTGCTTAAATTAATACCGGATATTTTTAGCACTCCCTTATAAATTTTAAACCGCAAAATTTGAGGTAACCCGCCTATTTAAAATATTATTTCATTAGACCTTATACATTCGGTTTTGAGTATATGTAAAGAAAAAAAACAAGTCATAAATTGAAGTCAGGTTTTGCGAGGTTTTTGTTGGAGGAGATCCGAGAGCGTACCGCTCGAGAACAGCGATAGATAGTCAAAGGCAAGTCATATATA
>MU185824.1:183565-232760 GCA_016904865.1 Pissodes strobi | reverse complement strand
AATATTTCAAAAACAGTTGGAGATAGGTATAGGACATTATTCATGAAATATGTCTAGAATTCATCGCAAAATCCAAATATGCAATAATGCAATAATTTAATAAAAAAATATTTTTTCTGTCACTCTTATTTGGAACCTACATTTCTACATTTTATGTCAGAATATGTGCGATCGAAAAACAAAATCGACGGGTCCGGGCGATTTTTTAAAAAAATTGTGGTTTACGAGATAATGAATTTATTCCATACTTTACGGACGCACTGTATAATAATTCTTCATTAGCTTCATTTATTGCAAGTATTTTTACAATTTAATTATTTCGTGAAATTAAAATACTAAATTGATAATAACAGTATTCAATAATTTTTTGGTTTATTTGATGTCTTTTAAAACCGATTATATAGGTACACCAAATTAAAATTTGAGCACTATTTTTATACCTACTTTTAAAATTGAGGACAATTATTTTTAGACAAAATTTAAACGATTCATAATTTGAGTAACAAATACTAGTTTGAAATTCTAAATCGCATATTTATAATCCAAAATGACCCAACGCCAAACTTGAAACAAAGGAGTGCATCATATATACAGGATGTAACAATTGATGGTGGATGTATTGAAATCTCGGAAACTATAAAATATAGAAAGGAAAACGATTAAATAGGGAAAGTGTTAGAGAATTCTACCAATATTGTAGGTTTTTGAGATTTTTCGAAAAATTACAACTGAAACAACGTTTCAGTTTTCTGGAATCATCATCAATCTGTTTAATTCTTATGGCCACCATATTAGACTTAACCTACTTTAAAAAGAGTATTTTTTTAGCTAAAGATTTCATGCTCATAAACCGTCATGAGTCACAATAGCACGCTTACATTTAAATAAAACTAGCATCATACTAAAGGTGACAATTTGAAAACCTACAATTGTTTCTACACTAAAGAAGATATCTAAAAACCAAAAAATATAGTTTCTACAAAAACGCGGAGGAATATGAACCCCCGTCCACTTTAAATATTAAATGACACTACCCAACTTGTGATTCTTTTCTCGAAAGCTTATCAAAAATGCGTTTCAGCGATACCAAAATTAATGCTATTTAAGTACGAAATGTTGGCAAGATTTTGAAAAAAAATTTCAAAAACTTTTGCAAAATTTGGCAGGAAAAATTAGAAAATAATCTTAAATTTGAATATGGATTCCAAAGCTAAATGCTATTTTTTACAATAACGCAAATACTTGTTTAGTGCTTTTTTTGTAAAACTTCAAAAAAAGTGCATCTTTCAAATCATTTAAAATTTAACGTGCTTGCTGTTGCCGTCACTTGAATCTATATTTTCTCTTCGAATTTTTTAAAATTTGGAAATGGTGAATTCTATAGAAGAACGAGTAAAATGTATTTTCTTTATGGCCTGAGCACCATAAAAAATCATTTCTGCTTAGGGTATGTGATATTTGAGAACTGCCATTGTTTTTAATGAAAAGCATCCTAACAAAAATACTAGTTACGTCTACATAAGAGATTTGGTTTCAAAATTTCAAGAAACTGCTTGTCGTAACCATTCGCAGACCGCCACGTCGTTTTGGAGCTCAAATTTGGCAAAATGAGTATTGGACAAGAGTCTTTCATCAAGTCACTGCAATAATACAAAAAAGTACCTATAAGCTGAGCACAAAAGATCAATTTTTATGATTGTAACTGTAAATACTCTGAAGGATGTTCACTTTCTAATTTAATAAAAGTAAATGTGCAGAACATTATACGCCGTGATACCCAATGACCTTTGATTGTGCATTTCCTACAGCATCCATACCCAGTGTGGCCACTGAAAGAAACTGGTTCCGTTGGTAATAAAAAAAGACACAACCTAGAATTTTGGATAAAGATATGCAGATTGAGATCAGCCGAATTCATGTCCTCATGGTAATCTCCCGTCCGGCAAGACCGAGGGCAAGACCGAAAGGTTAGCAAAACCTTTTAAAAATCCCTTTTCACTTCCAACGTGTGCAATTAGCCTCTTCCTTTTTCCCGAAGGCATTTTAATACCGTTGACAGGCCTTCCATGAAAGCTTGGCGGGCACTAGTTATATTTTTGTCTTGCCAAATTTTTTGTACTATATATAACCTTCATTGATTCACGTCACATCAAGATAATAGTTATTTGTTTTACTAGGCAGCAAAGTAGTAGATTGATTGCCGCGGCTGATAGTTCAGGAATTCAGCTAAGGCAGTCAATCTACTTTGCTGCCGAGTTGAACATATAATTTTTTCTCCGATTGTTGATAATGATATATGTATATTGTATATTTGCAAATTATTACAATTCCCACAATTTTTTTATTTTTCCTGTGGTGATAAATTAAGACAAAATTTGATAGAAACCGCAATTGTTGGAACGGTTGGTTGCTATGGAGATGTATATGTCCATAATAATTACAGTTTGACAACTTATGTCAAACGTTTTATTCCCATGGAGATTAATCACTTTGCTGCCTAGGCAGCAAAGTAAGTACTTTGCCAGGAAAAGTAATACTTTGCTGATTGATATGTGTCTGCAAAATTAATATTTGCTGTCAATCGGAGAAAAAAACATTTTTAGTTCCCTGCGATACTGCTTTATCATGACGTATTTATTTTTTAAAATAATCAGAGTGAACCTTTCTTCGAATGACACATTTGGTGTCTTCATCAAGGACTTTTTCTGGCCTTCCTGGAATTTTCTTGGGAAGTTCCACTTGACCTGCTATACCTTTCTCTCCCGCAGTAACTTGAAAACGGTGCACTTTCCAATTCCAGTCATTCGGGAACATCGTTCAACAATTTCTTGTACAGTAAAACTAGGGTAATCGTGTTTTATGCAATCGTGTACATTTAAAATAATAACTTTTTCACTCACTGATAGTGGAGAATTATTAGAACATCTTTTAGTTGGAGTGAATGTCACCATGTTATTAATATTCTTATAATGCTGTTAACACTATGGCGTAACACCAAATACTCACATGTATAAAACACCATTAAGAAGAATTTATAATCTGTGTCTTTATTACCTGCCTCAATAGATATGCAAAAGGACTAGAGGCATATAAAAAGATCATAAAAATGTAATCTATAGAGTAATTAAACCTCATTAGCTATGCAAAAAAAATACAGGGGAAAAAAGTTTACCTACGCCTATGGACGACCATGAAATTCAGCCAAACTGAACGGAATTCTCCATTTTATTACTCTATACATTTCTGAAACAGACTTATAGAGCCATGATTTTATTTTGTAGTTAAATATACGGACACTCATTCCTTTGTCTGATTTGGCAGTTTTATTGTGCCAGATCAAATTCTTTTGCCATGTATGATACATCCTTGAAAAGTTACGAAAAGTCATTCTTTAAAACAGGAAAAAATTCAATATGGCTACAATAAAGAAACACAATTGATGATGGTTTATTATGTATATATGTTTTTTCTATGGTATAGATCATAAATTGTTTAAACTATTTTATTTGTAGATTCTGCTAGCCATTAAAGATAACATCGTTTTATTTTATTATATTTTTTTAAATTTATTTATCAATTGAACATTCTTTTATAGGTTATGGGTTTTGCAAGCACAAAGTACGCCAACTACGAAGAGGATTGGCCCGATGTCCAATTTTTCTTTGCGGCATACACTGACAGTTCTGATGGAGGGCTGTTCAGCAAAAAGGCTGTAGGACTCAAAGATGAAGTTTATTCTGCCGTGTATGAGGAGAACTTGTATAGGGAATCATTTTCGGTAAACACGCATTTACCAAATTAAGTATCAATCGAACAAAACAAAAGAAAATTGGATATTTCGAAAGGCGATAAGCTTTTTATGATCTTACCTATAGTTAATTTAAGAGTAGGTACCAACTCGTTTGTACTAATATTATTAATCACTTCACAAGGTGGTGAAATAGAATAGATCTTACAGGCATGGAAATATTTTAGGTTTTGTCTCTTCTAATGCGGCCCAGAAGTAGAGGAAGAATTCTTTTAAAGGACAAAAAACCAGATTCTCAAATTCTGATCTATCCCAATTATTTTGACGACCCCTATGACGTTAAAGTATTGGTAAGTCCTTAGTTCGATATATTAAAATAAGAGTTAGAACATAATTGAAATTTTCTGCTAAATTACACAGTTTTATTTTATCTTAATTCGTGATCTCTCTCTTAAAAGAAAACACTATCCAAGCATTTCAACCATGTGGTTGTCTTAAAAACCTTAAACTATTTTATTCAATTGCACTTGGACATATTTTAAAATATTCTCCCATTCAGTTATTAGTATAAATGGACGCTTCGTTTATGGGCAGTAAGTGAAGCATGGTTACGCCTAGTTATCTTACTTCGTATAAAATTGAAGATTTTGTGGTTGGCAATACGTGAATCAAACATTACAAGAGAAGCGAGGTCGTTTAGTTTGCTTACTTCGTAAGAAAATGACACTTCGCCTATAGACAATACCTACACAAATGAAGCGCTACAAGCGAAACAAGGTGGTTGAAGTAACTATCACTACTCACTTCGTATGAGCGTGAAGTTTCCACTACAAGCAATGCAATACGTGAATATACATTACAAGCGAAAGAAGGTTGAATTTAGTTACCATTCTTCTTATCAAAGGGACGCATCCTTTATAGGCAGACGAGAACCAAACATTACAATAAATCCGTATTTAGGATCTATGGGTTCCTAGGCTGAACCTGCGGTGCGGGCCCTACCAAGAAAAATATGTTTTTAAATAAACCAAGAAGAACCGTATTTTCAGCAATTATTCAATTATAAACTTAAAATTGTTCAGTTATAGAAAATTTACGTACGATTTAGCCATAGAGCATTAAGAATTTGAAAAATTCATGAGCTGAATATCATTAAGATAATGTACCTTAATGATTTCAAATGCAGAACTTTTCCAAACAGTCTACCTGAAACGATAGTGTCACAAAATCTTTACGCCTACCCTTCGTTTCGTACTAATGAACCTACTTAATATCTTCATAACTTTATGGTATTTTCGAGGCTGACTAAAGCAGTAAAGCTAAAGCGTTGAACCTGTCTTCTGACATGTAGGTTCGAAGCCTGTTTTTGATCAACTTAAATTTTGAAATTGACCTTTCTTCACCTGTTTGTGACCATAAGTACACATCCTTAAGGCAATCTCAATATTAGAAGAACAACCTTCAATGATTTTTTCTAAGATGAGGTTATATATTCAGGATCAGTAGAGGTGATTTTTTTTTCATTTCCGTCGTCATTTTTTTCTAAACGCATGGTTAAAAAACTTGAACTGAATCAGTTCATTTCCGCATTGATCGTCTAAGTCATTGTTATATGTTTCCGCTAAAGGGTTGATTTTCTGCACTTATCTGTTCATTACTAAGTACCAAGTGTATTCAACTTTTTGCTCAAGACGGATATCAATTATGTAGTTTGTACCTATGTCTCCATCTTCTGGAGCAATGATGATTCAAATTAATATACGATAGGAAGGAAATTCTGAGGTCGAAATTTGTCTGGTGAGGTTAGCTTAACTTCTGGTACTTGAACACAGCCAACAGGTGACAAACGCACGTTTATTTTGCGTTTTCATTCTCGTACCATGTGCAATCAGAATCAGCTAACTCAGTAGCTTTCGTTTCATGTTCTTCAAGACTATACATTTATTTTCAATTTCTTGTAAACGATGTTCTCTCATGTTTTAGGTCTTCTAAATTCCTTATGTTCGCCGACGATTTGAAATTGTTCAATATACCTAATTGTTACTTTTAATGACTGTCTGGCATTTCAGGAGGACCTAAACATATTTGCGGTGTGGTGCCATGCCTCTATAATGGAATGGAGCTCAACACGTCTAAATGCAGGCTGATGAAATTTTCAAAATTGCATTTGCCCACTGTTTTTGATTACGTCATTGACGGCGAGATCCTACCACCCGTACCCGTTAAGACTATCAGGGATCTTGGAGCTGTCCTTGACGCAGATGTCATTTGTTTAGCAAGAAAGTCGATGAAGATGTTGGGTTACATTAAAAACATTCTAATGACTTTGCATCCTTATTTATCTAAAAGTTCTTTATTGCAGTCTGCATAGAACACACTTGGAATATACCTCCTCAGTATAACTCCCATTACGCTACTATATGAACAGGATTCAGCGTGTAGGTACAACGAAAATTGCTTCGTTATATGAATTAAAATTTTTTCAACCACGATGCTCTGTGCCATAGGCTTAACCTTTTGCCATTGTCTGCAAGAAGAACGCACAAAGATCTTGACTTTCTCTTCAAGGTGCTCAATTCACAGGCAGATGCCCATATTTGCTTAGGTTGCTTGCATGCTCCATCCAGAATTACTCATAGCCGCTAAACATTTGAAGTACCCTTTGATCGCACCAATTGGGGCTCTCATTTATTGCCGGTTCTGCACAAGTCTTGCTGACCAGCATAAGCATCTCGATTCCTTCTGCATTCAGAGACAGATTTTTAGGCAGTTATTGCAACGAAGCAATGTTTGAGTATCTCAGTTTTGTCCTCTGATTTGATTATTACATTGTACTCTATAAATCATTCTTTTTATATTTTCCCTTTTCTGTGTAGATTTAGATTTAGAAATGTATAATCTAGTGCAGTTTAAGAGTATACTTTGTAAATGGATATTGTCCTTCGATAAATAAAAATAAAAAAATAAATAAAAATAAATAATTTATGATTTATGTCGAACGTATCCTGAACGCTTGAACCAGTATGAGCACTATGCAAAAGATGACAAGTGCGCCTTATAAGCGACAGTAACGCTTTCTAGAATTGTCTCCCTTGCTCCCGTATGCGCTCCGTATTTTCTGTCGCGATACTTCCGGCTGGCAGACAGTGGGAGATAATATTGTCTGGCTGGTCAAACACCGATACACCATGATGATTACGATCAACAAACTTTTATAGTATTTATTTACTAACACAAAAAATTTAAATTTTCACCTGGCCAGTTGTACAGTGGTGTGGGACCTTTTGTGGTACAAGCCCATAGGCAACAGCCTAGGTAGTCTATGCTTAAATCCAGCCCTGCATTACAAGAGAAGAAAGGCTCTATTTATTTACCTTACGTAGTATAATATCAAACGCTTACTAAGACATATGTAACGCTTCTTCTATAGGCACATGAAGCAAACCTTATTACAAGGGCAGCAAACTTGTATTTAATTGCCGTACTTTGAATATACCTAAGTAAAACCTCCCTTATAGGTAATATATCAATTATTTAATAAATTAAATCTAATAAAATAATCCATACAACTTTCTCTGTTGATTTTTAGGTCGAGGGGGCAAAAATAGCTCACAAAATAGCAACGGAAACTCCAACGATGAAAAAATATAAGTCCAAGTTTAATCCCCTCAGGATGCCAGGTTGTCATCAATTACAATTTCTGTCTGACGAGTACTGGACATGTTTAGCCTACCATTACACGCTTACCATCTATCATCCAGTAGGAACTGCAAAAATGGGCCCCGATAATGACCCTATGGCAGTCGTAGACCCTCGGTTGAGGGTTAGAGGTAAGAAACTCCTGAAGCCGCGCAAGATATAAAGTGAATGTTAGTTTTTTCCAAATACCAATGCGAGTCATTGAAGAATGAGAATATCGCATTGCAGCAAGATTGCAGTCATCAGGAAAGCCTGTGAAAAATAGTTGGAGTGGACAACATTTTTTAAACGCTGTTTTCCAACAACCTGAAGAGATATTAAAAAAATATACGCTGAAAATCACATAGTCAATTTTAAGATCAGACTAATAATCTATTGTTAAGAATTAATATAGGTAACACCTCCCTAATCATAATTCCTTATCAAACCACACCTGATTATATTGCCTAACACCAGTTCTATAATTTTGCAATTTAATATATTTATATTACAGGCATAAAAAATCTCAGAGTTGTTGACTGCAGCATAATGCCATATATTCCAAGCGGAAACACCAATGCCCCCGTCATAATGGTAGCAGAAAAAGCTGCCGATATGATCAAGGAGGATTGGGGAGTGCTAAATAACCAGTACACCGATTCCAATGAAGCTAGTTATGAAGATTCCGATGAAAATAGTGAAGATTCAAATGAGGATGAATCTGACGGAAATGAAGGTAAATAAAATACATTGTCAACATTTGAGAAATACTTTAGTCTTAGCATAGAGCATAAACTGTGAATATATTTTTGCGTAAACTCTTAAGTACGATAACATATAGCAAAGTAGCTATACTGAATCCTATAATACGATCCATTTTCTTTATGTGATAAACAGTAATGTGTTCCTCATTTTCCTCACGTAGCTTTGTAGCTTAGAATATTAAATTTTTATTTGATTTCCGTTTTTTATTTTTTTTGCTTGCTATTTCCCAGTTGGACAAACTTTTTTAGTTTTTAATACCTTGTTCGAAAATATTTATGTTTTGTGTTGATAATAAATGATGAATAATGAAGAGTGGTTTGAGGTTAGATCGGCCAACTTAAAATAAGACAAAAATTTCATAAAAACATGGGTCAGCAAAGCCCCCTTATAGTTTTGGGGCGATATGTTACTACTAAGAAACATGATTATATTTGAAGGCATTAGTTGATTCAGGTTGTAACAAGTTGAGGGCTAACTATAACACTTTTATTTAAAAAAAAATATTGGGTAATTTAGTACAAGCCAACTGTTGTGATCACCACGACCAATCCATCTCCCGGGAAGGTGATTTCTAAGTAAAATACTAAAATGTGCCAGAGCACCATCATGCATGAACCACAGAGAAGCTCTTGTTTGATATGGTGGGTCATCCAACAAGCAGTTTTTATAACACTTACAAGAAAATCTAAATAAACAGATCGGGAAAGTCTGTTGGGCAACAGGTAAGGTCCTATTAAGTGGTCACTAAAACCACTGGTCATACATTTATGGAAAACATATTTTGATGACGAGATTCAAAAATGAAATCTCGATTTTCATCGGCCCACACATGACAATTATTATGAAAATTGATGATACCCTTTCGACTGAAGCCCATTTTAGCTGTGAAAAGGATCCTTTTTAGAAACGATTCGTCTTCCCGACATCTCTGTCTTAACCATTCGCAGAAGATTAACCTCGATTGCAGGTTTCAAGGCTTGTACGCCCTGAATATGATAGGGGCGGAGCAAGTGCCTGTTTAGAATTTCCCGAAGGGCGCTTTTTTACCTACAATTTCAGCCAAAACAATCCTTGCTGTGCTAGTTGAAGGGTTAGCATTTATTTTAGTCAACACGCTCTCCTACATTTCAGGAGGCGTTCGTGTAGTTCGGGATCGGCTACAGTCACTCTAATTAAGTTTAAATGAACCAACTTCCCTAAGTCGATAAGCCGTATGTAAGAGTCAAAAGGCAAACAAACCCAGCAAGGACGGGAACCAAGTGGCTACCATCGGCAAACAAAAATCTATGACAACAGAATGGAGAGCAAAAGACTAAAAATTGGAATCCCCCAGAGGTCAGTCCTTGGACCCTTCCTCTTGAATGTGTGTTATAACCCAGTGCTGAGAAGAGAATACCTGAAGGAGTCACTGCAATTGGTTTTGTCCGTGATTTGGCAATAGCGGAGAAACAACAAGGGAACTCTGGTAAGAGAAGTAAATGAAACTTTATCTGTGATAAATAGATCGATGGGAAAAATTCACCTCGAGCAATATTACGGCAACGCTGGAAAACGCTTGACTTCGGAGCCTTCTCTTATCTTCTTCTGTTCCCCGTCCAGTTCCTACGCCAAGCCAATCCAACTCATATCAGCTGGTCTGTGCCCAATAAAGAGTTCAGTCGAATTAGCCTACCCAAAAAAACTGACACGTCGTCATTTATGATTATAAGAGCATAAAAAGAAATATATATTTTTTTAATTTTAGGGCATTCAAAATTAACATAATTATACAGTTTGTGGTGCGGGCTCCTAGATACCCTGCGCGTAAATACAGGGCGACGTAAGACTCTATAATTTTGAAACACAAATCATTTGATATTTGTTGAATACAGATCTAAAACATTACTATTTGATTGTAATTGTGCTTCATGTTATTAGATTTTAATGATTGTTAATAAGAACTATATTTGTCTTTTGTAGAACATTATACTTCCCACGAAGAAAACAAACAAGGTCGACAAGCAAACCTCGGAGAACAAAAAAATGTGACGACAAATATGAAGAAGAAAAAGAAAATAAAAAAACTTAAACCACAGAGAATTATGGAGAAGACTCCGCCCATAAATCCAAATAAGGATGATTGATATCTTGGTAACAATGTAATAAACAAAGATCTATATGAAACGAAATATTCTATTTATTTAGTACAATTATAAGAAAATGTGTACCTACCTTAACTTTTAGCCACCCACCCCCTGCAAAGCTTCTTTTATATAAAATTGTGCGTTAATAATTTATGGCGATAGTATTGCTGTCATTGTTGATGTAATTAATATGTGAGACCAATGATGAATAATAAAGCAGATTTTTTTTTTTGGGAGAAGCCTACTTCTGAAAGTGGTACAAAATTTATTTTTTTCAAATCTGAAGCAAGCTTCAAGCTTCTATTTGAGAGATCAATCGCCTCAAAAATTTTCATTTGGATAACAATATGAGAGTAAACAAGCCGAGAATCCTTTACCTCTTTCTATCTCACTGCTATACTAGTTTATTGGAAGAACCGAATTAAGGGATTTTGAGATAGATACTTCATGTTGATATTTCTCTCTCGTAGGGGTCCGAGACTGCCATTAAACAGAATCTGCTGTAATCATGTCAGAATAATAAGGGTAATACAAACCGATATGATTCTGCTACGGCTATAAAATTATGCGTGGTTTAATTAAAAAAAAAACTTATTAACAATGCTATCATAACAATTTTTACTATTTCATATCTGAAATATATTTACACGCCTAATAAAAATGTGGGAAATTAATATACATGTTTTTAGTAGGTGGCTCAGCTAGGATGGCCTCTTTACAATGGACACAGTATATACAAGGAGTTTCAAAATATACCACAAAGATTTTAAGGGCATATTGTTAAGGTCAAAATAAGACTTTCTTTTCTTGCAAACATGTGTCCTAAAATATAACACCTCCGACCTATAGCCACCGTAAGTTACGCGAAAAATATATAGATTACTTTGAACAGTGACTACAGTTACGCATCAAAGCTTCATTTATTAATTTTTTGTCATAAAATGATGTAAACCTAATTTTGATGGGGGAATGAGGGGGTCTACACTGTACACTAAATTGATTAAATACTTTGATTTGAACATTAAACAATGACCATTTGAGTACTGCCCTTTCGTTAATCAGCGATTTGCTCGAAAGTTGTATCAAAAAATATAAAAGAACAAAGTTTTAGATTTTTGCATGACTGACTAAATAGCGTTGTTTAATTCTCATAATTTCCTCGCAAAATTTCGGCCATCAAAAGTGTAGACCTCTGAATCTACCTCTCCCCCCAGAAAATTAAGTTTACGCAAGTTTTGAGGCAGAAAATGAATAGAGCGCCTACAGGAAGGAGCCAGTCAATTTGTAGAAGATTTTATCCATAACTCTATAGTCACAGTTTATTTTTCCTTTTATTTTTGTTTATTTGCAAAAAAGTACATACAAATAAAAAAATATATATCGGATTTTATTCAAAACTATGGCAATGCACCAAGCGTCATTTATGCCCTGAACTATTACTGTCATTTGTCACAATAGCCAAAACGCCACACTGCTGCCAAATTTATTCTTTAGATGTTTGGTGCAGTTTTTTTTTACATTAATTTGGGTTACTTTCTGTTTGTTTTGCTCCCGGAGAGAGCCAAGCGGGCGGAAGGCAATGCATGAAATGTAGCGCGCTTCTCCGGATTAATTTCAGTTGACTAAAAGACGAGTTAAAGGGCACCCGGGGAAATGGTAGGGTACCTCATGAATACTGCAAAACTTATTCAAAGATACTGAGTAGAGTAATTAAACACGCAAAAGCCCTGTAAAATATGTCTTACATAAATAACTCAGAAAATAAAACAAAATGTACATGGTCACTAATTAAACAAGTAAGTTCATTCATTAACAAGGAAGAAATGAATATTCCAAATGCATTTTATCCCTGATAATCAAGAGTCATTATAACAGTATGTCTCTTAAACCAGTAGATGAACAGGAAGTTTACAACTGCCTTCTTCTTTTTTATCATCAAAGCTATGCGTATTTTTGATACTGCAGATTTAAACAGTTGGCAGTTGCAATTGTACCATTCGCTTAAGTTCTTCAACCATGAATTCCTTCTTCTTCCTATGTATCTTTTGCCCATTATTTTTCCCCGGATAATAAGTTGCAGTAAGTGGTATCTATCTCCCCTCATAACATGTCCCAAGTATTGCAGTTTGGGCTTCTTAATAGTAAGTATCAATTCTTTCTCCTTCTGCATTCTTCGCAAAACTTCCACATTTGTCACTCTCTCTGTCCACGATATCCTCAGTACTCTACAGTACATCCACGTTTCAAATGCTTCTATCCTCTTGGTATCGATCTTTTTCAATGTCCACGCTTCCATTCCGTAGAAAAGAACCGACAGCACGTAACATCTCACAACGCGAATTATAAGCTTAAGGCTTAGATCTCGTCCGCAGAACACCTTCTCCATTTTAGTAAATGTGGCTCTAGTTTTTTCCACTCTGATTCTGATTTCTTCAGAGATATCGTTATTTTCGTTGATACCAGTTCCCAGGTAATTATATTTTCTCACACATTCAATTTTTTGACCATGTACGGTTATGTCAGGGAAGTTTTGTGGTGATTTAGATACCACCATTATTTTTGTTTTGCTGATGTTAAGTTATAATCCGTATTCTTCACTGCATTCTACTATTCTGTTAATTAGTATCTGAAGATCTTATGGAGTTTCTGCAATTACAACCGTGTCATCGGCATAGCTTAAGTTGTTTATTGGGATGCCATTTATTTTAATGCCTATATCTTGCTCTGAAAGTGATGTCTTCTGAGTATAGGTTGAATAAGATTGGTGGGAGTATACATCCTTGTCTTACGCCTTTCTTAATCTCGATTTCCTCCGTTGTCTTTTGCTCTATTCGAATATTTGCTTTTTGGTTATGGTAAATCTTGGAAATAATCCTGATGTTACTTTTATCCAAGCTTTTTTCTACCAGCAGTCTCATTAGATGATCGTGACGTACTTTGGCAAACGCTTTGTTATAGTCAATGAAGCACATATATATTTTTTGGTTCATATCTGGACATCATTGGCACATGACGTTAAGTGCAAATAGTGCTTCTCTTGTTCCAAGTCCGTTCCGAAATCCGAGTTGAGTATCACCAATATCCACATCTAGTTTTCTGTGAATTCTTGTGTGAATCACTTTGAGGAATACTTTTAATGTGTGTCCCATTAGGCTTATTGTGTGATGGTCAGTACACTGTTTTCCGTTTGCCTTTGTTGGTATGGTGACAAAAGTTGACAGGAGCCATTCCTTTGGTATTTTTCCTGTTTTGTAGATGCAGTTAAAAAGGTTGACTAGAGTATTCACTGAATCACCTTCCATAAGCTTGAGAAGTTGTGGCATTATTTTGCCACTAAAGAATGCGAACGGTTAGCTCTTAATGCGGAGGCCGGGGTTCTTGGCATATGGCCTTTGTGTACCTAAATTGGGCGCCACGTAATTTGGAAGAGATACTGCAAGTTCTTAGTCTAGTAAATCACAAAACCTAGATTATCTTTAATAGATGTTAATTGTATTTTCAAGAACGAAATGGGGGAAAACAGTCAAGCAGTAAACACTTCAAACATAAACAAAACAAGAATTCTTTATTTATAAGAATATCTATCCCCTACGTTGGGAATAACACATAATTAAAATATGAAGATATAATTCATTCCTACAGATTAAACAAAATAATGTTATGAAGAAGCTTATCTTGGTAACGCTAACCCCTTGGGTGTTTTATTTAAAGTAAATTATATACCTAGAGGGAAAAGACTCATGAATCTTTGTTTCCAGGGTTACTAAATATGTATGTCCGTAAAAGGCATTAAATGTGTATATCTACCAAGTGAGCCGAACAATTAAAGATAAAAAGAATATGAATAAGTTAGTGATAAAGTATAAAATTTTACACTAGATAGACACTGATCTTTTATATAATAAAAGGAAAGAACTGGCCTTGAGTTACTCCTGTCAGCTGGATAAGTGCTTCCCACTCAGAGGTTTCTGTGGTATATTGTTCACTTCTCTAAACATGTGAAATTCCGGACCAAACTGAATCTTCTACTCTACCCTGTCCATGAAGCATGGAAACTTAAGATTTACCTATAGACTGTAAATCTCAATTGAAAATCATAGCATCTTTATGCCATTCCCAAATCAAAATTATCTAATATTCTCTATTATTAACATCCCATAATAAAACCTGAAACAAACATGAAGTCTTTAGCCACTTTACTTAAGATTGTTGAAATGTTCTGTTTTTTATAAAGCACAAGCCAACGATTACCTACCTTACTAGGTGGTGATGGATTAACCATAAAAATTAAAAGGCATCTTCAAGGATTAGACAAAACTATAATAAGCCAAGCCCTTCTCAGGCCTAATGGCACGAGATTTTGAAAATCTTTTGGCCTAATGGACCCATGATGTTTTCTTAAACTCAAAACTATAAAATCGGTCTAGACACTTCGGCTACATCATGAAGACAAAGGCTACTTGAACTTGACCGCTTGACCTCGTTTCCGATGTCAATTGTCAGCTGATTGACACCGAGCGGCAAAAGCTGCTTTCTCATGCACAGTGCAATACAGAATGAACATTAGTGTCACTCGGGTTCGATTGCTCGAGTCAGCATCGTAACCACAATGAGGAATGGCGTCATATTTAAATATTAAATTGCATGAAACATAATGACTAAAGATGAGAATTAATTTAAAAGAAAACAATCTTATTGAGAAATTAAGGTAATATTAAATTAATAAGATAGCATGTATGTTTTATTGCTGTGAGAAATCCAACCATGAAGAAAGGTTAATACTTCTTATCAACATCTCGTAAAAAGAAAGTTAAAGACTGTCTGATACTTCGTGGCTTAACAACTTAATGTTTGCTTAAGTTATGAAATAACTTATGTTCTAAATAAATACAAATATAAAAGTAGGCATGTAACAAATAAGGGTTAAGTGTTATTTTCCAGAGAGGTACTTAAATACATTCAAAGCATAATATATGAAAACAATCGTAATTCTATATTGCTTGAATTCTAAAAAAACAGGTAGCATTTACTTATAATACTTTCATGAAAAATTAAATGCTACAAAGTTCCGATGTAAGCCCGTCTGTCCCCGGTGATTTACCATTCTTCATTGTTTTTATAGCGTATAGTATTTCTTCTCCAGTTATTTCTGGTCCTTCGTCGCCTTGTATGCTATCTATATTATGTTCTTGTCTTTCATCGTCGAACAATTCTTCTACATAATTCTTCCAAGTCATAAGCTTTGGTTGAAGATCGGTTATTATTTCTTCATTTGCGATGCATAATAGATTGGGATGCTTCCGTTTCTGTATATCTGCCAATCCCTATATCTTTTTATGTAGGTTAAAAAGTCATGTTTTAGTTGCAGTTCTTTAATTTTGTCGCATTTTCTTTCATAAAAAGTTTCTTTAGCTGTCCTTATTTCGTTTCTGATTTGTTTGTGTACTTCATTATACTTTTGTCTGCATTTGTCTTACAATGTCCCAAGATTTTTTCTGTTATCCACTCTTGTCCCTTTTTCTGTTTCTCTCTGGTAAGCAAACTCTGGGCAGGTTTTATTATGGCCTCTTTTAAATCTTGCCACATGTGTTCTAGATGCGTGTTCTGTGTCTTTGTAGAAAGCAATCGTAGTTATCATTGATATGTCGTTTTAGATCTGATCTATTTTTATTTTTTGTGAAGGTTTTTTGAGTTTAATGTGTACACGCGCTATCAGGGGTTATGATCTGAAAATACAACTATCAAATATCATTAAAAATAAAAGATAACAGTGATGAGATCCCAGTAAAATTATTAAAAACATGTGCCGCACTGCCCAAGTAACACATAGGATGGCGCTTTATATCCGAATTGCTTTAAAAATGATTTATAAGTGCTTGATTTATGACTATATGGAGTTATTGCAAGATCCCAGATTACCAATTTGCTTAAATGATATTTTGGTTCTTTAATTTAGTTCTTTAAGCGATTTAAGAACGTAATTTGAGAACTGCTATAAAATAGCTTTTTAATTGTTCTATAAAGACATTCATTATGACTTTTAAGTTATATACTTGCTTTGTAAACATGCCTAAGATCCTCTTATCCAGACAAATGATATCTTTATATATGCTTTATAAAGATTATTTAAATGCTTATATGCCATTTAAAGGGACAGATTCCCTGTTTAAGCAAAATGGCGTCGTGAAATACCACTACACAGGATGTTAAGAATTTTTGTCTTTCAACGCTTCTATAGAGAGTATATTTAGTGTTTTAGTTGTGTTCCACTTAATAATTTGCTGTTAAGATGATTAAAAATGACAAATTTAAGAACTGGAAAAATCTGGACATTTTACATAGGATGGCGCTTTATATCCGAATTGCTTTAAAAATTATTTATAAGTGCTTCATTTATGACTATCTGGAGTTATTGCAGAATCTCAGATTACCAATTTGCTTAAATGATATTTTGGTTCTTTAATTTAGTTCTTTAAGCGGTTTAAGAACGTAACTTGAGAGCTACTATAAAGCAGCTTTTTAATTGATCTATAAAGACATTCATTATGACGTTTAAGTTATATACTTGCTTTGTAAACATACCTAAGATCTTCTTATACAGATAAATGATATCTGTACAGATGCTTTATAAAGATTATTTAAATGCTCATATGCCATTTAAAGGGACAGATTACCTGTTTAAACAAAATCACGTCGTGAAATACCACTACAAAGGATGTTAAGAATTTTTGTCTTTCAACGCTTCTATAGAGAGTAGGTATATTAGTGTTTTAGTTGTGTTCCACTTAATAATTTGCTGTCAAGATGATTAAAAATGACAACTTCAAGAACTGGAAAAACCTGAAGAAATCTGGACATTTTACATAGGATGGCGCTTTATGTCCGAATTGCTTTAAAATATATTTATAAGTGCTTCATTTATGACTATCTGGAGTTATTGCAGAATCTCAGATTACCAATTTGCTTAAATGATATTTTGGTTCTTTAATTTAGTTCTTTAAGCGGTTTAACAACGTAACTTGAGAGCTACTATAAAGCAGCTTTTTAATTGATCTATAAATACATTCATTATGACGTTTAAGTTGCTGCTTTGTAAACATACCTAAGATCTTCTTATACGGATAAATGATATCTTTATAGATGCTTTATAAAGATTATTTAAATGCTCATATGCCATTTAAAGGGACAGATTACCTGTTTAAGCAAAATGACGTCGTGAAATACCACTACACAGGATGTTAAGAATTTTTGTCTTTCAACGCTTCTATAGAGAGTAGGTATATTAGTGTTTTAGTTGTGTTCCACTTAATAATTTGCTGTCAAGATGATTAAAAATGACAACTTCAAGAACTGGAAAAACCTGAAGAAATCTGGACATTTTACATAGGATGGCGCTTTATATCCGAATTGCTTTAAAATATATTTATAAGTGCTTCATTTATGACTATCTGGAGTTAATGCAGAATCTCAGATTACCAATTTGCTTAAATTATATTTTGGTTCTTTAATTTAGTTCTTTAAGCGGTTTAAGAACGTAATTTGAGCTACTATAAAGTAGCTATTTAATTGTTCTATAAAGACATTCATTATGACATTTAAGCTATATAATTGCTTTGTAACCATGCCTAAGATCCTCTTATACAGACAAATGATATCTTTATAGATGCTATATAAAGATTATTTAAACGCTTATATGCCATTTAAAGGGACAGATTACCTGTTTAAGCAAAATGGCGTCGTGAAATACCACTACACAGGATATTAAGAATGTTTGTTAGCCACTCCATATTGTTTACTGAAATCTAATGCTGATAGATGAAACGGCATTTTATTAGAAAACAAAATTGGGTTTTGGTAGTAAATTAATACATTCTATTCATCAAAATTATTAGAATTCATATAAAATACTTGTTTCGGATTAATTTATTAAAAAATTATTGATTTTTATAAAAAAAAGTTATGAAAAAAATTTAGAAAAATGATCAATTTTCTAAATTTTGATGGAGAGTAGTAATTTTACGAGCTAGCATATTACATAATTACAATAAATTTTTTCTGGCATGTCGTTTTTAGGTACTCCCGCCTGCCCTCAATAGCTTTTTATACATAACTCGTTCAAATAATTCCATATCCTGTAGACGCCATTCTGAATGGCTATTCCTACAACCTCTGTAATTATCAAAATGTCTGTTTGAGTTTGAGTTTTAGTGGAGTAGGAGATATTCCTGTAACCATTTTGCAATATAGTAGATATAATGAGGCGGTATATATAAAAGTTATATAAGGCATATTTAATCGCGTAAATTGCATTTATGTCTTTTTTAAAAAACAGTTACATAAGCGCCATATAATAATACTTACACAGCATTATTGCAATTTAAGAGCAAGTTTAACTTCACTATATAGATGCTTTATATGTTCTTTATAATGGTGATGGTAAGCGCTATACTTAGTTCAAGAAGTTATATAGTGGCTATATATTAGGCATATATACGTGTTAAAACAGTTATATTGGAGTATTATAGAATAGTTTTTTTTGGAGCATTTAGTTACACTTTTATATAATAGCTGAGTAAAGTGGTCCCTTTAAGACAAATAGTAGCCATATAAGTAATATATAATTGATTATCTTACCTTTTATACCATCGTTTTACTCTATAAACTAATGATATAAACGTTTGTTTAACCTTTTTGTGTTACTTGGGTGATATCATATTATAAATAGCAGCTTTCTGAATGGGGTATACCCAGACGTTATAAAAGTATCCTGGGTAAGACCAGATCAAAAAAAAAAAAGATGATGATAAATTTGGTAACTACAGATCAATCTTTACTCACAAACATAAACAAAGTCTTTTAAAGAGTGATCTCTAATAGTCTGATTAATTTCTTGGAAGTAAACAGCATATTAACTGAGCAACAAAATGGGTTTCGTAAGGGGAAATCAACAATGTCTGCAAGAAAACCATAATTACTTCCCTTAATAATAGACAGGTGACAGGTAACAGCAGCCTTGTCTCTAGACCTATCGAATCTGCTACTTACTTAAATTTAAAGGACTGGAGTAAGGGGAACTGCGTTGCTGATGTTTAAATCATATTTTCCTAATCGGAAACAGAGGGTTACGGAAATGAACTTAAAAGGTGAACTTTTAGACAGCAATAATATCGAACAAAGTGTACAGCAAGGCTCCATTTTGGACTCTCTTCTTTATCTTTTGTAAACCAATGAAATTGTATAGGTTCCTAATGATAGAGTTATTGTATTTGCTGATGATACTAATGTAATATACAGTTCAAATAATGTAGAGGAGTGTGCTGAAGGGGTGCAGAGGATTCTGAGTGATCTGGGTGGCTGGCTGACTGGAAACAACTTACGATTATACTATATTTAAAAATATCTAAATCTGGGAAAAGGCAAACTTTACCTATATACAAAGGAACTGTATTTATATGATTATTACAATATGGAGCCAATTACCAGAATCAATCGGAAGTAATAGAAATTAAGTCAGATTAAAAAAGTTTCTTGTTAAAAAATGCTACTACAGCATCAATGAGTTCCTAGAAGAGACGGGCTTTCAAGACTTGCTGTAGTGACTTCCCTTGTTGCTTCATCTGTTGATAATTGATTATAATTTGTTTTTAATGAATTAAATGTTGAATTAGTTGTAGTGAATGAAATTTTTCTAGTTTAATATGGAGATGTCTAGATTAGCAATTTAAGTACGTACTTGTTTTTTTTTTTACTTCTTTTAGTATCATCTACGAGGACACGGTCTACAGTGCTTGGAGAGCAATATGTATATGGATCTATTATTGAATAAATAAATAAATAAATAAATAAATAAAATAATTAATCTTTACAAAATATATGTAGGTATACACAGGGTGGTCCAGGTAACTCATTAAATCGAAACATTTCTATTATATCTGATTTCAGAAAAACCTATTTCGAAACAAAAGTTGTTTGATTTCATCTGCTTTTACACATGCTTTTGTTTTTAATGTACACATGGTGCTTCAACAAAGCAAGGCAAATACCAACTTTGTTTTTTTTTTATGTAAAATACCCCATTTTTTATTATTTTTTCCCTTGAATTCTGCATATTTTTTGTAAAATATATTACGTATATCCAAACTTAACGGTTTTAAGAAATGATGGGTATAAACCTAAAAAATCCAATGTGTTTAACAGGGAAAATGTGAATAAGTTCCTGTTTGAAGCCCCCGATGATATTTATTTAATGATGAAGGATAATGGGAATTGCTGGAGCGTGACGTTCTAATGAACTCTGTGTAATGAAATGACAATGTTGAATTAAGGCATGAAGATATAATTGTTACCATTCCTGATTCCAAAAATGGAATGGCACATAAATATACAGTGACTAAAAGTGACGATGAGAAGGTTTGTTATTTCAAAATAGTTCAAAATTACATTGATATAAGATCTCACATGACGAATTTTAATCCTCGCTTCTTTATGCGATATCAAAATGGAAAATGCCTAAATCAGCCTGTCGGGAAAAACACGATTTCTTCAATTCCAAGTAACGTTACTACATTTCTGAACTTTGAGAATTTTAAGCAGTATACTGGACACTCCCTTAGAAGAACGTCGGCCACTTTATTAGCAAATACTGGAGTTGATGTCTTAGCTCTCAAGCGACATGGGGGATGAAATCTCCAACTATTGCGGAAAGTTATGTAGCCGAGAGCATCAACAATAAAAAGAAGGTTGCAAATAAAATTTTGTACAATATAACGAAGCCAGAAGCCTCCTGCAGTAGTTCAAGAGTAACAGAAAACTTGGTTAGAGATGGAGAATTTATGGAGTCAGAACATTCCATACAAATTGAGAAAAAACGAGAAAACATTTATCCAAATTTTGTAAATAAAGTTCATAATTGTAATAATTATTGTACTATTAATATTCATTTCACTTAATATTACTCCATTTTTATAAATCATTGTTAGCTTGACGTTGTTGATGAAATAAAAAATTAAAGGTATCTCCCATGTTTGTAGTTTAAACTTAATGAATACAGGGTGGCATAAATTATTACCACCCAAGGGTGGTAAGTTGACTTACAACCCGTCGTCAAGGGCAATCGATACGTTTTTGGTAATTCTCACTACGTCCTTCAAAACAGTGTCAAAATGGGTTGTTTACAATACAGGGAGGGGAAAAAGGTTTATTTTTCAAATGCCACAGTATTATGTATGACGTCTGATACACTGATTCATCTTTATTTTCTGCTAATATCTTACAAAATGAGCTATAATATGTAGTTTTTAAATTCTATTTACAAACCTTGAAAATAACTAGGTAATTAACACTTATAAGGAACTTTAGACGACAAAATAAATAAAACGTGTAAATTCTAGCCTAAATTAAATGCTCTGCATGTCCCCCATTAACCTCGTCACATTTCTCGTAAAATCTTGCAGGGCGTTCCAGTGCATTAAATTTCTTATTTTTTCGAAATTTTTCTCTAAATTTTTCGATATTGATACTATTTGCTCCATAGCCCATATTTTTTTAAATAGCCCCAAAGGAACAAATGCATGGGCGTTAGATCTGGAAAGCTCGCGAGCCAATTGACTGTTCCATATGTACCCATTAACACTTGATAATAATTGTTATGAAAAATGTGTCTTACTGCCAGAATATTACAGGGAGGTGTTTCCTTGTTGCCTAATTATATTTTGCCGAGTTTGAAGTGGTAGTTCATCGATAAAGTGTTTTATATTCCAAAAGTACCATTTACGGTGTTACGGATACAAATCGAACCTAAGACCCTATGCCCCAAAATGTCTCATCAAACTTGTATTGAGGAACGTCTCTGAAAAGCAATTGGCTCAACAGCATGTGGGTTTTCATGGGACCAAGTATAACAGTTTTTCGTATTATAAATATCGGCCGTGATAAATATCATCCACAAAATTTTATTGAAATAATTTAGATTTTGATTAAAACTTCCTCTTATAATTTGAACTAATTTGTGTCTTCTTGTTTTTTGTTTGTCGTTTAATTGTTTAACTGGCCTAATTTGAAAATCGTGGTATCTGCATTGACTTAAAGTTCTCCGCACTGTTCCATAACTAACTCCCTTGCTTCATGGTCCATACCTTATATCTCTGACACAGTCTCTAATATATTTTCTTGCAAATAAAGTAATATAATACGATCCCTTTCTTCGTTGCCTTGTTTTGCACTTTTCCTATTTACTAAAGATACTGTTTCTTGCAATAATTTCCTCGTTTTAATCATAGTTGTACAGATGGTACTCTCCGACCATTTTGAAATTTTTTTTCTATACTGCTCCCGTGTTCTTGAAGCTCGACCATTTTCAACCTTTCAATAATGTAATGAATCGCTCATTTTGTAAAATATTTGCCGAAAGTAAAGATGAATCAGTAAATCCGATTTCAAATATCAATGTCATGGCACTTTAAAAATAAACCTTTATCTCCAGGTAGCAGCAGGTCTTAATAGGTAGGTCAGCAATTATATCAAAACAATAATCGTTTTTCGTAATTCTAAAATATACCTCTAGCTAATAATGCCTAATAATATTCTTTAATTCAAAGTTTAATAATCTGAGACAGTATTATCGAGATGGTTTATTACGTACAGAAATACTTCTCCAGAAAAAAAAAACATTAAACATTGTGAACTTTGGTAAGGCCGTTTATAATACGGCGGCAGATGTGTCAAGCAAGGAGAAATCAACTGTCGCAAAAATGCACATTTTAATATCCTTCTGTAATAAATCGAGTACGAGGATCAGTTGGCGAACTACACAGTACCGGTCAAATACTGTTGTTTATAGCCTCGTATCGTGTTCGCGGTCAGTGAATCTGATAAATTTTAATTAGAAAACAATAAACTTGTTATTTTCTCTCTAGTGAACAAACCTCAAAAGTAAAATAGAAGTCAGGTAAGCTTAAAATAAATGCAACTTTCTATATAATAAAACCGTTGAAAAAGAATCCGTTCTTCTTCGAGTGTTGGTTTACTAGCAACTCATACTTATTTATTTATTTATGTATTCGCAAATTAGTGTCACAAACAGACTACAATCTACTAAAGCATTCTCAACTTTATATAGTTCCTCTACCCAACAAGTGTGTTAACTAACACAAAAAAAAATAAATATTTTAGTAAACAGAAAATACCATTAGTTTTACCCATTAATGATTTATGTAAGATTTATAAATTACCAAGAAACGTAAGCATTCTAAAAGTGATGGGGTTTGGCTGAGGATGGTATTTTCAAAGGGGCCTGAAAAGAGTTCATTAAATCGAACAGCTAATATTAAATTATATTATTTCTGTACAGATATAGAGCAAATGCCAGCTTCTTCAGTATTCTAAAAAATATAGTTAAGTCAGATATGATAATTTTATCCCTGAAGAGTACCTACTATTTTGTATCCACGCATGACCAGCACAAAAACCTTCAAAATTGTGTTGAACAGCCACAATCTTCTTAATATAGATCTGATACTGTAAGTTCCAAACAACAGATGCAAGGTTGACTGGCAAACGAAAGCATAGAAAAGACAGGGTTTCGGAAATAACGTGCCTACATTTTTTGGAAAGAAAAATATGCCTAGCTCATGTCATACATTCAAAATACCTAGACAAAGAAAAGTATAAACAAACAATTATATACAATAAAAACAATAATACATTTTTGAGATATATTCAATACGCCATACAAGGATACAAAATAAAAAACCTTTTCGTTTCGGAAACGCCTAACGGATCGGTAAAATGCAACTCAAAGCAAATAAAAACACATTGTCAAAAATAAATATCCATCAGGACAGTTTAAAATAGTAAAAACATGACCTTAGAAGGCATGCTGAAAAATGACCGCCCAAATTGAGCCTCAATTTATGCAGTCAAAAGCCTTCGTAAAGTCACCTGCATGGGTCGAACATAATTCTTAAGTGTGATAAATACAAATTTTAATTGGAATATAATATTGCAGGATCTTCAAGGAATAGTTGAGGAGAATCAAAATGAGTTTGCCAGAAGCAATTCAGACCCCATGCCAAACCAACCTGGATGGTACTACGTCTTATTTGTTTTTAATGCTTATAAATACTTTAATGGGTGCCCAGTGCACACTAGGAAATAAAGGTATGTAATAATTATTAATTATCATAAATCGTAGAGATAGTGTATAAGTTATGTAGACGTTATCTGAATATGTTGCTAAATAAAATATAGGAATTTCACCAATCTCTTTAATCAATGGATTTAAATTTTGCTTGTCAATCATTGTAAGTGTATATAAAAATTATCTATTGGCAAATTTAAGCGCAAATAATTGGATGCCTACGATTCCCATATGAAGAAAAGCGCATTCTTGAAACAGCTTCTGGAGGTTTGGGTTAGTTTGAGTTAGTATACAGAGTTAGGTACCTTGTATACAGTCTTTGAGAGCCATATGTTTCGCTCATAAAATAGATGAGGGATCCAAAATAAGATTTTTTTATAGAAACTAAAATAGTTGAAGATGTAACATAATCTACTAATTAAAGTATGGGGGCGACCAACGGCTTAAATCGGTAAAGCTGTTTCAATTTTAAATTAAAAATCCTTTACCACAAAATGCAATATATACTCTCAGCAAAATATGGAAACGCTAACATTTCGAGAAATCGTCTCACTAATATTCAGGAAATGTTAGTTTGCAAACTCACACAGTACCAGTTTTCCTGCTTGGGATCAAAGTCAAATCAGTGATGGGAGCGGTTCTTAATTCCCAACGCATATCTAGAATTTGTAACAGTTTTATTGGCAACCGTTCTTTTTAATCCCAATCAGCTACTCTAGAGTAATTTAAGCATATTTTTTTCCACAAAATAATTCCGTTAACGAATCGCATATTTTTATCAAAACTTCAAGCACTGCTTTTATACTTTTAGACATCTACTCCCGTGACTCCACCCATAAACTGCAAGATGGTGATGAATATGACTTTATTATAGTTGGCGCAGGTTCATCTGGTTCGGTAGTAGCCAATAAATTATCAGAAAACCCAAAATGGAAAATTTTAGTACTGGAGGCTGGAGACTATCCAAGTGCAACTAGCGAGGTAGGAATATATCCAATATACTAAAAAAGTATTTCTGAAGGAATCATGGAGTAACACTCCAAAATACCATATACATGTTCATTCATTAAAGTTAAGGAGCACCCTTCTTTTATCATTTACATTCAACGTTAATCTTTTTTAAGCTCATTCGTCATTTCTTCATGAATGAATCTTGGAACCGTTGTAGCAGGGACCCTTTAAGAATGGCTTAAATTTCACGAGAAAGGGCCATACGATAATGATAGTATTGTATATTAGATTGCTTACATAATAAAGTAACTTATTTCGCTGTTATTTAGGAAGGTAGAAAGAAGTGAGCTGTACACGAGCAAACCTTAAACAAAAGCCTAATTTAATATCAGATGAGTTTTAGTAAACTCAGTTTATTATTTCTGACTTGAATAGTTTAGCGGCAATTGATACTATATGGCTTATACCTGGTGCATTTGTGATAAATTCCAGTCAATAACTTTATTGACTAAATTCATGAATGGTATGTTTTCTCTTTGTTGGTTTTTTGTGAGTAGCAGGAATGCTTTCCTTTATTATATCTTCTCTTAGTTCGGACTGTTCTCTCTCAGTCTTTCAAGCTTTCTGAAAGAAATACGGCTGGTTAGGGCATTTTAAGGCGTAAACCGGAGTGAAGACGACAATGAAGGCGAACTTGCAATATAGCATTATCTTGCCTTGCTCTGTGTTGCCACCTTATGGCAAAAGTTATTTGTGCACATATCACCATCGTAAATGCCGTATTGTTTCAGTTTTTGATTAATTTTCCTTAATATATAACATCCATTTTCTTCAATGGGTTGACATTTTCTTTATGGGTACATGACAAATAACATCTTGCCTTGAGATTTAGTTTTGCGTCGTCGCGAATTGAACCGCGTTCTATTGGTACCGTTAGTAGAGATGTATTACTCGGTACACACTACATCAATATTTTTATTGCTGAATATTCACTTTACTGACCAGATAAATAAAAGGAAAATCGCGAACTACAAGTGTTCTAAATATTCACTTTTCTGACCAGATGAATAAGAGGAAAATCGCGTACTACAAGTGTCTAAATTTGAGTTTGACGTCATGCTTACAGGAGAACAAATTGTCGATGAAACTTGGAGTGGATGCTTTAATAAGCTTAGTGCGAATTGTGCGAAGCTTTGATTGTCGTGTGACATGAGCATGTGGCTCATAATGAAGTATGTAGGGATTCTTCCCCTTCTTCGCGTACCATCTCTTAACGGAGGTTGGCTATCAACATAGCTATGCGCACTTTATTTGCAGCTGCACGGAACAGTTCATTGGATGTCATTAAGAACCATTCTCTGAGGTTTCTCAACCATGAAGTTCTTCTTCTACCCTGACAACGCCTTCCTTGAATTTTTCCCTCCATAATATTTTGCAGCAATTGATATTTTGAACCTCTAATAATGTGTGCAAAAAATTCGAGTTTATTTTCTTTAGCGTTTTATAAATCTCTTATTCTTTGTTCATACAACGCAGCACTTCGACATTTGTAACTCTGTCGACCTACGAAATTCGCAACATGCGACGATAGCACCATCTTTCAAACACTACCAGTTAGTTTATTTCAGCTGCTTCAAGTGTCCATGCTTCGGCACCATATAATAGAGTTGAAAATACATAGCATTGAAGTATTCTTGTCCTCAATTTTAAGTGTATGTCTTTGTTGCAAAGAAACTTCTTGAGTTTGATGAAAGATTTTCTGGCTATCTCAATTCTGGCCCTTATTTCTTGTAACTGTTCAGCAGTTTCATTCATTATTGTGCCTAAATATTTGTAATGTTGTACTCTTTCAATTGGAGTGTTATCAATTGTTAAGTTTACGTGTATATTTTGTTGTTTTCTGATAACTATATACTTTGTTTTCTTCAAATTCATATTGAGTCCATATCGTTTACAAGAGTCATTTATTCTTTGCAGCAGATTCTGCATATCTTCACTGCTGTCTGTTGTTACTACTATATCGTCGGCATATCTTAAATTGTTATATTGTTGACCGTTTATTTTTATTCCTTCGTCCCCTTCTGCAAGAGCTTCCTCAAAGATTGTTTCACTGTAAACATTAAAAGGGGAGGAGACAAAATACACCCCTCCCGAACACCACGCTGTCGGCTGTATTTCTATATTTTCAGATAAAGAGTCATCTAATCTAACTCTAGCTCTTTGTCGCCAGTACAGGTTTGCTATTAGTCTTATGTCCCGAGTATAAATATATTTTTTTTATACTATTTCTATCAGTTTTTCGTGTTGAACTCTGTCAAACGCTTTCTCAAAGTCTATAAAACAAATGTATATATCTTGATTTACGTCCAGACATCTCTGCATAAGAATATTTAATCCAAACAGTGCTTCCCTTGTACTCATACCCTTTCTGAACCCTAGCTGGTTGTCACTTATTTCTATATCTAATTTTGCATAAATTCTATTGTGAATGATACCCAATAGAACTTTAAGTGTACGGTACTCAGAACAACATTTGGCGTTTGGTTTTTTGGGCAGCGTTATAAATGTAGATTGGAGCCACTCTTTAGGAATGATGCCTGTCGTATATACAGCGTTAAAGAGATCAACAATGATGTACATGGAGTCACTATCAATTAACTTTAGCAGTTCGATGGAAATTTCATCGCGACCAGTCGCTTTTCCACTTTTGGTCTGTTGAATGGCATGAATCACTTCTTCTTTAAGGATTTCTGATCCTGTGTTTTCTGCAAAATCAAGACTCAATTCCGGTCTAGTGTCGTAAAAAAGGGTTTTGATGTAATTGGTCCATTCTGTAAGTTGTTCGTTGACATCTGTTAAGAGCTTCCCTTCTCTATTTTTCAGTACGGTGGATAATTTATGCTTTTTTACACCTGTCATTTTTTTGATTTTCTTATGCATGTTGAAACCATCATACTCCTCTATCGCCTCACAGTGTCTTTTAAGCCACTCTTCTTTTGCATGTTTGATTTTAATTTTAATTTGGGAGTTTAGTTTAGCATATTCATTAATGTTGTTCTTGTTTTGTCTTCTTTCAAGTTTTAAAATTTCTTCATTCATCCATAATTGTTTTGCTTCGCGCTTGTTTGGTAGGGCTGAACCTGCCTTGTCCATAGTATTTTGAATGCAGTCCCATTTAAGATTAACATCTGTGTGATTAAAACTGGTTTGTGTTAAGCTTTATAAATTTTTGTCAATTTCTTCTTTTTTTTGTCGTTCTACTGGGTCTTTTAAAGAAGAGATATTAATGGATTGTTTAGTAGTTTTAGGTTTTGTTTTCTTGAATTTTAGTTCAGTTTTTGCTATTAGAGGATTATGATCAGAGTTGATATCTGCTCCCGGATAAGTTTTTACTGATTTAACAGAGTTCTTATATCGTTCTTTTATAAGAATAAAATCGATTTGATTTCGTACTATACCTCTGGTACCATCTGCTGCTGCGATTTGGAAGTTTAAAAAACGTGTTCGTAATTATCAAAAGTTCGGTTTGACAAAATTCTACTTGCCGATCTCCCTGCTCATTACGTTGTCCAAGTCCAAATTTTCCTACGCAGTTTTCAACTTCGTCCTGTTCCACTTTGGCATTGAAGTTACCAAGTATGATTGTGAGCTTATGGTTTTTTGTTGTTTGGAGTGCTTCTCTAAGTTCTCGCATAGACTTGTATAACATTAACTGCTGTTGGACTTGCTTGGAGCTTTAGCATCAGAACTCTGTCAGAAAGAGGTGTGAAATCGATTACTGATTTGTTTATCATTCTGTCAACTATTATTGCTACAACATATCTGTGATTTGGGTTATTATTTCCAGAGAAATACATTGCGCCGTTTTTAGTTGGGCATTTACCTGAGCCAGTCCACTGGACGTCACTAACTCCAAGCATGTTGATTTTCAGCCTTTCCATCTCCAAAACCAGGTTATCTAGTTTCCCTGATACAAATAGGCTTCTTACGTTCCACGTAGCTACTTTCATGGCTAACCCGGGGATTCTTCGCACCATCTGGCCATCTAAGGCCTGCCGGGGACTGAGGGCCTTTGTACAGATTTGCTTAGCCATGATTGATCTACTAGGAAAAATTTTATGAGGTGGTTTTCCGTTGCCTTCCTCATCGCAGTATTAAAACCGTTACGACAATCGTTACCACGCTTCTAATTATGTTATTTGCCACCGTTTTTTTCTATATCTAGAAATACGCCAACAAATTACTTCTAGTGTCACTGCTGCCTAACACTAGTTTTCTCGCCATATCTGGCTACCCTCATGAAGTTTAGCCTGCAGGTCGATGCAGTTTCCAGGGTGTGGCACGTGGAGCCATAAGTGAGAGCTGATCGTCCTGTGAGGACCAATTGTTTAAAACCATCTCCAGTCTATGACTTTCGATGCGACCGTCTTAAACTAAGAGGTACTACCTCTCCAGCGCAGCTCATATGTAGGGATTGGCTGGTTTGAAATCCGGAAATTCGACTCGTTTTTGGTTTTTGTCTTGCCTCTGGTATTTTACCTGTTTGATGCCTAGACTTAATTCCTTTACTGGTATTTATCATTGTTTCTGTCAGGTGAGTTGCTTTTGACTTTTTATGGGTGTCGCCAATTCGAGTGAATCCATTTTAACATAGATAATTGCTGATTCCCTTTTAATTCTCGTTGCAGAGATCCTGTCTCGTCCATCTATTAAGGCAGTCAGTTGATTGCGGCGTCATCGGATTACGAAAAAAATCCTTCACAGGTCAAATATTAATATTCTGATTTTTTCTTAGTATTTTATTTTACTTGTGCCATCCGTAAATGTGTCTTTTTCCTGGAGTTATAAGCAGAAACTTGAATAAATTGATGTTTCGCAAGATTTCTTTTCCAGCTACGTCCAGAACTGAAAAGTTTCTTCTGGACTGGATTCTTTTCTTGTGTGAAGAGTCCTTCTGCGACGGAGGGAGCTCCTTGTTTCACGAAGGTGAAGTGCCTTACGTTCCGCTCTACCTTTTTCGACTGAAGAGTCTTACGTGCCTGTCGGTGGTGTACGTTTCCTGCGGGGAGCCCTTTGGATGCTACCCATGAAACTCTGTAGAACATTCAAACAGAATAAACTGTGAAAAATCTAGTTTTTAATGTATGTACTTTATCGCTAAATAATTCCTATCAAGATAGGCGGACTTCGAACCTTTAATTTTAATTTCCTTTTATTCGTTTACAAACATAATTTAAATACTCCAAATGTCTCATTTAACTTAAAAAAGATTCAGGTGTTATTAATTAATTAACCATTTTAATATATAATAATAATAATAATAATAATAATAATAATAATAATAATACAGCGAGAATATCAAGATTCTGAAGTAGTATAAAGGTTATTCTGATTAAATATATTATATTTGCCTGATAAACCATTTTTCAGAAAATCTGTATGTTGGAAAATAATTGTACATCAATAAACAACTAGACAAAACTGATTAGGCGTAAATGTAACCTCTCATTCTGTATTGGTTGTATCACCTTTCAGCTAATGATATGGTAAATATTACTTACCATTAGTATCGTCAAATGTCGGATCTATAGCAATGATTACTGACCTGCAAAAAAAGAACAATAAAACAATGTATATAAAGCTTCTAGAAGCATCAGAATGCTTGTTCTATTAAAATAATGCAATAAAATTATACTAGAACTAGGTGGTACGGAGATTAAGTACCATGGGTATACATTGCACAAATTGCTCCATCTCAATATGAGATATGAGACTACCTTGATACCCTGCCTGAATACCATCACGACCTGTTACGCCTTGGATGTCGTACAGGTTATGTAGCTCAGTTAAGATCGATCTACGTCAGCTGAGAAGAGATGATAAAGAAGGCACTTCGGTAAAACAATGACCTAATGAATTTTCACTACACCCGATTACTAGAACACGCATGTCTTTTCGGATGAGGTATAGTTTGAATTGTTTATACGCCTCGGCCCTGTTTTATAATTAAGTTTTTAAGAGCGATGTTGTATTTTAATTTATGGTTAACTTTGGTTAATTCGTTTAGGTAATTATTTAAGTGTTCTGAGTTTATCTTAATTTCACTCAGCATTTTAATGGACTGTAACTATTAAACTTTTAAAATCTCTTGACTACAATTTTGACTGATCTATTATAGATTCGACCTTAGTACTTTAGGCGGGTATGCCTCAAGATACTACGTCCCTGTGAACTGGCTGAGCGGACTGGATGGGTTTATAAGAAACATTACAATTGTGTGATAAATGTCACCAATTTTTTCTGCATAGTGTATTAAGAAATTATACATCATTATTTCTCTGAGTGTAGCATGTTACTTGGTCAAGATCCTGCCGCTATTATACGCATTATGCGGTATTATATTATTGTGCAGCACGGCGACATTCTAAATTTAGTGTCTATTTTACAGGTTCCATCACTTATTTTCAATCTTCAAGGCAGTGCAGTGGATTGGCAGTATAGAACCGAAAAATCGAATACTTCCTGCAAAGGTTTTGAAGGCGATCAATGCAGATGGCCTAGGGGCAAAGTACTGGGAGGCAGCAGTACGATCAATGCGATGATACATGTTAGAGGAAGCGACAAAGATTATGATGAATGGAAAAAATTAGGTAATTAAATAGTTATGTATACGATGTCATACATATTGGAATGAGTGCCAAATATTGAAACGAGGCGCAGCCGGCTCTTGAAATATACATGAGGGCCAACATGAAACTGTATAAACACATATCATTCCTACAATACTTTTTCTACGACTTTTTTGACTTTGCTGGCTGTGTGCCGCTACTGATTGGGGGAGGCGGTAAACGATCGTGCCAGTGGCAAAAGCTTGAACTTTAACGATCACCTCTTATAATTGTTGAAACACATGTTTTGAAATTACTTGACAAAGTTTTAACTTTTAAAGTAAAATATTACCTCGAAATCTCTCATAAGCAGAAACTGCTGCTTATCGCTTGAAAAATGTATACATTCTCCGATCCTGACGCATTTTCCTATCTTCAAATCGTTTCAACTGAGATTTTAGGCAAATAAATCTACTTACTTACCACAAAAAAAACTATAGGCATCGATATGCTAAAAGTACAATTTTACCTCGAAGTCTGCAATAAGATTTACCAAAAACTGCCTCGCTAATTACCAAAAAATATCAACATTTTCAAATCACCATTTTCCAGCTTCAAACCGTTTTCAATGAGATTTCAGGAAATTAAATTGTACAAATATACATATTTTAACCTAAACGTCATGGCAAAATATTGGAAGATGTATCCCTTTAAATTTTCAATGCATCAAAACCAAAACTACCTATGCCGACTAGTAAAATTTCGGAAATATTAGAATTTTTGTGATTTTCTGCATGTTTCAATTTAACCTCAATTTTCTCTATTTCCGAATCTTGTAAGGAAAGTTGTTATAGAGCTCTTTTAATAAGGTTTACGAATCCGGGATTGATCTTTGAAAATAGCTATGCGTTGGCTGGCGCTTAAAGTAAATTTTTCAAACTGAAAATAAAAAAAACTCCAATTCGGCAGTTCAATCGGATAATAATAATAATAATAATAATAATAAATTGTCTTTTATTGAAAACAAATGTACATGACATTTGCCCATAGGGCGAAGATTAGCTTAAAGCTAGTCATTAACTCTTAACCCTATTTACAATAAATGTATTACTTACTAATTAATCAACAATCACACTAATGGTAATAATTAATGTTGCCTATAATAATAGAAAAATTTTCATACAATATATGTTCATAAAAAAGATATACAATTTATATGATACCCTCTACTATCCTACATAGTTAACTGCTCCTCCAGAAATAGTTGCTTGTATTTTTTACGAAACTGATAGACTGAGGAATGCAAGTCAGGTTTTAGATGATTAAATATAGATACAACATTAAATGTAAAACAACGAGAAAATAAAGCCGTGGAGTGGTGTGGCATAGTCAAAGTAATGTGTCTGATGTTTCTGTTATGAACCATATTTCGAGGTATTAATTTTTTCAAATAAGTATAATGGTGCTTTATTTTTAAATAAACGATACATAAATAATACCAAATGAAACTTAAACAAAAACGACAATTTCAACCATTTTAAATCATATATATGTCTTGAAACATGATCGAACTTTTTCAATCCCCAAACAAAACGACAACATGTATTTTCAACGCATTGCAATCTTTGCTAAGACATCCTATCTAAAAAGGGATAATAGACTATAAGGCAATAATTGATTATAGATAGTACGAAAGAATCTGCAAGTTTTTTCCTGGTATCAAAACTTAAGATATCCTTATTAGCATACAGAAGTCGCAAACGTAGATAACATCGTTGAAGGATTTTCCCTAAGTGCTCCCGAAATCTTAAAGATGATTCAAGAATCAACCCAAGAATTTTAACCTGTTCCGAAAAAGAGACTTGAATGTCATCAATTGCAATATGCATATTATTTTCAATTGCAGGTCGTTGATTTTTAGAGCTAAAAAGTAAAATTTTAGTTTTGTTAGGGTTAATTATGAGATTATGCTCAGTTGAATACCTTTTTATTAAGCGTAAGTCATTATTTATACATTCAGAAGCCTCATCAATTTCATTAGGGTCAAAGCAGTACATTCATTGGGTGTCGTCAGCATATTGATAAACCTTTGATCTTATCACTGTGGAAAAATGGTCGCAGGTATATAAAAGGAATAAAAGTGCACCTAAAATCGATCCCTGAGGAACCCCAGAAGTGACTGGCTTTCCTTCAGAACAATTATGTTCGATACAGACTCGCTGAGTACGTTTCCAAAAATAAGATTTGAAAAATGAAAGAACTATATTATTACAGCCAAAAAATTTAAGTTTTGCCACTAATAGGTCGTGATCAATAACATCAAAAGCCTTAGAGTAGTCTAAAGATACCAACACTGCTGCAAGCTTTTTGTCAAGTGCTCTAGTGATGTCATCAGTAATATTAAGTAAGGCAGCAGCAGTGCTGTGCCCCTCTCTAAAGCCAGATTGCTGAACTGGTAAAATGTTGTTTTTAATAAGATATTGAGATAACTGGAAATATACCACCCTTTCTAAAATTTTTGAAATAATAGGTAATAAACTTATTGGCCGCAGATCCTGCAAAGTTTCGGGATTAGACACTTTGGGAATTGGACATATAATTGACTCACGCCAAGACTGAGGAAAATATCCAATTTCCAAGCATGTGTTAACAATATTTGTTATGTGATTAAGGATCCGTGGTAAACACAAAAGTAACATACGAAGAGTAATTCCGTCATGGCCTGATGCATTTGATCGGATATTATTAATTACTTTCATGATGGTTTGTTGATCAACTAAAGTAAATTGAAATTTTTCCTCAGAAAATTGGTTGTTGGTATAATATTCTATTTTGTTCTTACAGTTATTAGACTTATTAAAAACGCTAACAAAAAAATCATTAATTGCATCAGGATCACGTAAAGTTAAAGGTAATTCCGCGTGCTTAGTTGCGGATGTTTTTATATTTAAACTATTTAATCCCTTCCAAAACTTTTCAGAGTCTCTATCTTTTTCAAGGCCTCTAAGGTACGCCGTTTTCTCCCTTCTAGTGGATGCCAAAGCAAAGTTACGCAGGTCCTTGTAATGATTCCAATTATCTGGGGTTTTATTTTTTTTGTAGTTAAGCAATGCTTTGTCCCTTTGTTTGTATATTAATTTTAAATTATTGGTAAGCCAAGGCGCTGGTGGTTTACTTACTCGAATAGTTTTAAATGGAGCATGTTTGTCAAATAAAGATATCATATTGCTTTCCAAAAACCGAACTTTTTCATTTATATTCTCTATAAAAAAAATATTATCCCAATTCACACGGTTTAAATCATATTGAAAAGTCCCTAAATCGAAATTTTTATAATCGCGCACTTTGATAAATTTTTGTTTAATTTTATTTATCTTTATCTTGAGTATGCAAAAGGGGGCTTTATTATGATCACTTATATCAGAGTTGACTGTGCCACTTTTGAAAACCACATCCATATTATTAATAAAAATTGGATCAAGACATGTTGTTGATGTGCCAGTAATTCTGGTTGGTTCATTAATTAATTGAAAAAAACCAAAGTTTTGCAAAGCATTGAACAACACATTAGGTTTGAGCATATCGACATTTAAATCACCTGTCATAATTGAATAATCATAATTAATAAGAATATGTGGAGCAATTTCATCTATAAAATTAACAATTTCAGAGTGTTTTATTTGAGGTGGGCGGTATATTGTAACGAGCGCTATCTTATATGAGCCATAAGTAATTTCTAAAAAGACATATTCTAAGTTTAGGTTATTTACATTAATATCAAACATATTACAAAGCAAATTTGATCTCACATAGATACCGATACCACCTCCAACCTTATCCAGTCTATCTTTCCTAAAAAAATTATACCCAGGTAACGACACTACATCCGAAGTTATTTCATTTTTTAACCAGGTTTCCGTAACACAAATGACATCATAATTATTAGATACTAAATGAGAAAAATCCACAAAACTAGGCAGTAAAGACCTTGCATTAATATTTATAATTTTCAACAAAGAACTGTCCTTATCGTTAGCCATTTTACTTTATTTAAATATTTATTCGTTGCGGTAACAAGACTGAATTAAAAAAGATCTTCCAAATCATTATCTTCACGGATAACAACATACCTATCGTCTTCTGTTTTTCTTGCAAGGATTTTACCATTGCGATGCCAAACAAATTTGTAATTTTTAGCCTTTAGCACCCTTCGAGCTTTTTTAAACAGGTCATACATTTCTTTTGATAAATCCTCACCAATAAAAATTGCCTTCGAGGACTCTCCTAATCCCGTATTCCTAATAGTAAGTTTACCTTTTTGTGACCTTGCTCTTAGTATTTTTTCCTTTAAATCCATCGATCCCAAGGTTACCACTGCTTTTACACCATTATCAATTCGGATCGATCTGATTTTTGGTATGTTCTGCTCATATTAATTAATTAATTTAATGCACGTAAGTTTGGTTGTTCCAGATTATTCGGCTTTCCAGTAATAAAATACTGTTACGTTTTTCCCGTGGGTTCTTAACAGAATTACAACTTTGCTTATTTTCAACTAATACTCTCTTTATTCACTACCACTGTATACAATTTAACACTCTATACTACTCTTAACTTTACCACTAATATCTATTCAACACTCAATGATTAACTGAACTGAACTGCTAACCGACTGACTAACATTCGCCTTAGGTCTGCTTATATATAATCTCCAATCTATCACGAATATTCGGGAAGTATTCCGACGCCACTCTATATGATCTCGACGAGGCCATCGAGATAATTCCAGTCCAGCGATCCTGATACTTCGCGACCGGCCGGGCGATGAGTCATACAGACAAAGAAGCGAGGGGCACGGCGGCTAGTTGTATAGGGTAGCACAAAAACGTTCGGATGGTTGTTAGGCTAGCCGTAACAATACTAAGTGGTGTCGTCGGGTCAAAACTCGAAATGACGAAAAGATTAAATTCAACTAGCTCACCCTGTATGTCACCATTTATTTCTACGACTGTGCGTAGATTCTCGTTAATCGGCTTTTCGAAAAAAACCCTCATTCTTTTTTTGACCTAGATATCAATGTTTTCACGTATTCCCTGAAACGTATTTTTTTTTTGACATTTTCGAAACAGGGAAGCGTTTAGATTTTAGAGAGTCCTCCTAGAAATTCAATATCGAACTGTCGCCTCAGTTTTTCGAGGCTCGCAATTTTTTCGCTGCTAAAACGACCCACAGTGGCCCCTTATCGTATTTGGTAATGTATAAAAATGTTAACGGGTTCACCGATTACTCACACCAGATGTCACTTAACCCTTCGTCTTGATTTTTTTGAAAACAGAAAGCACCATTTACCATCCTATTACATAGATTCAAACATTTAAATAATGTAACTATTTTTATTTAGCAAAAGTCTTAAAAGTCGTGCGGAAAGCGAATCTAGGACCTCTCGGTTCGAAGACAAACGCAACAACCGGATGCCCAGTAAAGAACGTCAAAGTTAATATTTTGCATTAGTTTCTATTAGAGAGGGAACAATTATTGTCGTGTTGAAATCCCATAAAATGATTGATAAAGTTCACTGTTTTGAGTCAAAATGTATACGACCCTTTGAACTTTCAATCAAGACACATTTTCGGAATACTGCATGGTTGTCACCAGTTTTTCTGCGTTTAGTTTGGGTTACCTGGTTAATATTTTGAAGCATAGTTAATATCTCTACAGCAGCAATATTGTCCAGTGGCGTGCCCGTATAGGGCAAGCCATCATCGCAGGCTTTAACTTTCTCGTAAACCACTGTACATTCAATACGAATTCATATTCCACTTACAACAGCTTAACAGAGAGTCAAAAATTTACATCTTCAAAAATTTTGAAAATTTGTCTGTCTAGTTCAAACAATCGATAAGATCAATTTATTTTACCAGCATAAACTTCAGGTGGAAATTATTTAGGAGGGGGGATTTTGGATTTAGCACAGAATACCAACAATATCAATCCAGTAAAGTTAAAGTACATTAATAATTCTAAGAATAACCGGGAATTTTAGGTAACGATGGCTGGAGCTATAATGAATTGGAAAGACATTTCAGAGAAATTGAAAACGTAAGATCCCCCGAATTCCAGGGCTCTAGCATTTATGGAAAAAGTGGACACCAAAATTTAAGGTATTTGCTTCAAATATATTCTAAATGTAAGATATCTTAGGGGGTGATAGTATTTGACAAAATAAGAACAGAAATGACAACATATTTGTTTAGAAACTCGACATTTTCGTTATACAGGATGGCAAAATGTAACTTTGTTCTCATATTTTGCGTTTTTCTTCCCCATATTCTCAGATAATTACTTTAAATTTCGTACACCTATTATCTTGTAACAGTCGGATTCTGCCACTAAAAAAAAATTTAAATTACATTTTAAGTTACCCGAATTCCAGGGCTCTAGCATTTATGGAAAAAATGGGCACCAAAATTTAAGGTGTTTGCTTCAAATATATTCTAAATATAAGATATTTTAGGGAGTGATAGTATTTGACAAAATAAGAACAGAAATGACAATATATTTGTTCAGAAACTCGACATTTTCGTTATACAGGATGGCAAAATGTAACTTTTTTCTCATATTTTGCGTTTTTCTTCCGCATATTCTCAGATAATTATTTTAAATTTCGTACACTTATTATCTTGTAACAGTCGTATTCTGTCACTAAAAAAGATTTTAAATTACATTGTATATGTTGCATTTAGATTAAGGTTGCTGCATTTATTAATGTAAATTAATTTTATTCTACATACGGTTAATAGTATATAATATGCACTAGCTGTTATAACACTGTTGTTGCCTTAAGTAGCTATTTTGATCATCCCTTTCTCTTATGTTGCCCTCAGGCACTTTGTGACTATATTTATTTTAGTTGATAATCTGTGGCTCGCTTTGATCAAACCACTAAAATAAGATATTATGTTATTAGTATAACTTTGCTTATTTATATTACACTAATTATGTTTGCTGGCCGTTCTGATTTTTTTAAGAATATGGTTTATAAAGCCTACTGTTAAGCCTCATTAGATCCGTCAAATTCATATTCTACTTTTGATTTAAACATTTCATAACTTTTTGAGGGCCCTGATTTGCTTTAAATCAAATCACCGGCTGATAACTTCTGATAACTTTTTGGGACCCCTGATTTGCTTGAGAATCTCGTATTTATCTTTCCACGCGGCATGCTGCAATTGTTGTAATATTCGGTTGGTAGTTCAGAGTAGTAGTAATGGGCTATCTTTCCATACTTGTTGCTTTCGATTTGGAGTTTTAAAGGTTTATTATTTCGTTTAGGAATATTTCCTAGTATTTCTTGAAAAATTTAATTTTAGCTTATTAATTGTGGCTTCCGCAGTCGTTTTACAACCATAATAAACGAGAACTAAGTCGTTTATTATCTTAGAAATATTCCTCGTATCGAATCGTTAGAATCTTTAGGCATTTCTCGGCTCTACAATTTTTTTTCCTGATTCGATGTTTTTTCTCTAATTTCGTGGAAGACAAGGGTTCTTCTAGAAATACCCATCGGTGATAGAGGAAGCGTTTTGCTGATAGTGCAGTCATAGTGGATTCAACTTTTTGTATTATGTTAATACCACCCTTCTAGGAGATCTGTGAGTCCCTAATTAGTGCTCGACACTACCTAGTTATTGGGATATTCGTAGGTACTGCACTAGGTAAGCTTTTTCTGGAATTATTTTTTTTATTGCTTGAGAAACACATGGTCGCCATGACGCTAAGCATTATTTCTAGAGGCTTTCCGAGCTCATCTTACAACACCGAGGTAGTTGATTCTCCAGCAACCCTCCCACACGAGAGAGGTAGGTATTGCTAAAGTTTTATTTGTCTAATTTAATATTTTAATTGCCTTTATCTGTGTTAACCTTTTCTTACATTGACCACCATTTGCATTGCATTCCATGAGATATTTTACCTATTTCTTTTTAACATACCTGAATTTTTTTTAATGTGACTTTAGTTTTGATCATATGGGGAAGTTTATAGTATTTAAGGGTGATTCATACCTATTTATTTTCATATTCAAGTTGTTTGTACCTTTTGTATTTCTTTTATTTGCTGATGGTCTCTAAAAATCCATTGATCATTTTTGGGGGTTTTGTTTTATCAAGAAAATATATATACATGCAAGGGGGGCTATATTTTTTTCATTGAAGTTAGGGGCTTGGTCTCCTTAGTATTGGGTTATTACAGAGTTTTACCACCGGGCTACCCCATTGCAAGATTTACCACCAGGCTACCCTTCTGCCAGTTTTACCTCCGGGGCTATCGTGTGCCATTACTGGGCTATCCCATGGCAAGTTTTATCACCGGGCTGTCGACTCCACTGCCAGTTCACCGAGGCTAAGCCAGTACCTGGTTCTTGCTATAGGTGCCCGGCGCCTTCACCCGAGCTACTCCTTTTTGCCTGTACAGTGGAGCTGGGCAGTCTTACCAAACGCCGACCTTCGACCGGATCTAACGGGGTCTCGTACAGAAGCTTAGTATTATTTCATTTTTTTTTGTTTAATTATTATGAATTTAGCACTGTTGATCGTGCCTTAAGATAGCTAGCTGTTTATTCTTCTTGCCGATTGATATAATAATTAATATTTAAACATAAATTCAGCAGATAGATAGATAGATAATTTTATTTATTTATTTATTTTTCTGACCGATTGATATAATCGCTCTTAATCTTTAAATATAAATCAAGCATTGACAGCCAAGCTTTAAGATAGCTTTCAATAATTTTATTAATTTTTTTTACTCATTCATCGGGTCGATTGATTTACTAGTTGTGGCTCAATTAATTAATATTATTATTGCTACGTTTATAATTGATGCAGCTACTAGCGCACACATACGTATATGTAATAAGCTTAGGTAAACCAAAGTGATCAGTTTGGATGGTAGTGTTTAGAGGTAGTGTTTAGAGCGTTTAGATGTAAAGCATACAGTGCCGAGTTAACAACAGAATTGGTCTCAGTACAATCATCATATTGTACCATTATTATTAACTACTTCATAGTCTTTTGACATTCCTTTGCCTGTTAGATTCAACGATTTCATAAACTTTTTATACAATATTCTAATACATAAAATTCTTGTTGCCTTTAAATTGCAAAAATTTCACTGTAAGATTGTTGCTGTTTGAAAAAAAAAGCTAGAAGTCAATAAATTGATCCGTAAATTTAGATTGTAATTTCTTGTTAAGTTAAGATTGAGTTTCTTTGTTTGATAAGCGTGCCTAACAACCGCGTACAACACCAGCGGAGCTTTTCCAGTTTAGCTGGTAAGAACTGGTGGCGCTTTTTAACTCCACTCCCGGAGCCGGGTATTGCAAACACGACTCTCCGATCTTAGGTTAGTTTTAATTGAAACGTTTACTTGCTTGCCTTTTAACTTTAATAAGAAATACGTGTTGCAATCTTTAAGAATAATTACAACAAAATGTAAAAAATCTTCGGTCGGAGTATTCAGAGTGTTAAGTTTTTTTGAATTGGATCACCTACTATTTTATCTTTCGGAATTTTTTTTTGAACTTTTTCATATGCAATTTGAACCCTCTGTTCTTTTCTTTAGATTTATAGGCTTCCGCACTATTCTCGTACCTGCCACTGTTTTCGGTTTATTAGCAAAAATAGCCATCGATGCAAAGTAGGTGCAGACGAAATAATTAATCTGAAAAATAAATAATAATAAGCTGGGGCAGGTCATTTTTTAATTCTGTTTATTGACTTCTTGATGTTTTGTAAAAATGATTTTTCTTCATTGAGGATTCTGGAGTTTTTTAGGCTGCTTAATGATGGTTGAATTCACAAGTCAAGAATATGCTGAAATGCATTTAATACATGGACTTACCAATGGCAATTCTTATGAAGCCACGGCGACTGCATGAACAGAGCCAAATCGAAAACTGCCTGACCCTCACAAATCTACATAAACGACTATGAGAAAATGGGTTATTTAACAAATCCACTCATTTAGCAGGAGCAATTAGAACGGTTAGAACCGCTGAAGTCAAGGTCGAGGAAGCAGTCCTGAATGCAGTGGAATATGACCCTTCTATAAGTACGAGAAAAATTACAGCAGCACTTAACATTTCACTTGTGTTTGCCTGGAACATTTTGGCAGACACCTTAATGTATCATTACCAAAAATTGAAAGTTTGCCACCATGTGTAACGAAAATGACGAATTTCTGACCTTGTACATATTGGCATTTGTTCCTTATTTTCTTGAGTACTATCACCCCCTGAAATATCTGCAAGATATTAATTAACACTTTGTGTAAGATTCACCTGACTTAAATTTAATGGACAGATGAACTCACACTGAGAAAATTTGTGTTCTTATTTCGAGCAAAAAAAAAACTAATTGTCAGGCGAATGATTAGAAATAGGAGTATCTAGAATCTAGTTTATTATGTAAAAATACACATATAAATTAACCCTGAACTAAAACTCGACAATAAAGTTACACTCGTTGACAATAAATCTTAGACAACAAATTTTTCTATTTAGTTTAATGCTTGATAAGTTTTGTTCAGTACCGTGCTCTTATAGCTGCTGCAATACGACGTGACATGCTTCGAATGAGGATTGATATACCTAACCTCCTTCTACTGGATACAGCTCCACTCTTCAATAAGAGCCACTTGAAGTTCTGCAATGATATCTGCTGCTGGTTCCGGTTGTCGAACTCGTCTTCCCAGAGTATATCCTACATGCTCTATAGGATTGGATCTGGGTTACGAGCCAGCCATCGTAATTTCTGAATATTAAGTTACCACCCGCGCTACGTGCGGTCGCCCATTATCATGCATCTGGACAAAGTCCTGGCCAGTAGTTTGACCAAATGGAACAACGTGATTTGCCAGGAATTCGTGGATACATCTATCAGCTGTCATAGCACCGTTTTCTATAAGAATAAGGGCTTTACGTGCTTGGAAAGAAACTCAAGCCCATAGCATTATACTGCCTCCCCCAAATGGCATCCTGAAGTTTAGGCAGCACTATTCAAATCGTTCACCTTGCCTTGTTCACACACGTTTGCGTCCGTCTATAGAACGCAAGCAGAATCGAGATTCATCCGTTTTTTTTATGTCCGGCATATACACACGATCTGGAAAATGAGGCAAGGAATATCGAATGGGACATAATTGGTCTTTCGGAAGTCAGAAGAAAGGAGGAGGGCCTGTTGTGTTGCAATCTGGAAATGCCTTATTCTATAAAGGCCATGATATAGACAGTCAAAGGGGAGTAGGCTTTCTAATTAAAAAATCAATAATCCCAAAAATTGGAACTACAATGGGAATATCAGAAAGAGTAGCATATATTACCCTTAAAATAAATGAAAAACATAAGTTAAAACTAATTCAAGTATACCTACCCACATCCACCCATTCAGACGAAGACACAGAGCTAATATACGAAGACATAAGATTGGCAAGAGAACATAACAAATGTAAATACGAAACAGTTTGGGAGACTTTAACGCCATATTGGGAAAACAAGGAGAGGCCAAGGAAGAATACATAGGAAAATATGGATTTGGCACTAGAAATCAAAGGGGTAATATGATGACAAACTTTATAACGGAACAAAGATTGTATGCCACAAGCACCTTCTTTAACAAAAAAAAAAACAACAAAGAAAATGGACCTGGATAAGCCCAAACGGAGCGACAAACAACGAAATAGACTACATACTTTCTTCTTCCAAAACAATAATTCAACACGTAACAGTTCTGAACTCGTTCAATACAGGGAGTGACCATAGATTGGTGAGAGCCAAAATAATCCTGAAAAAAACAAGCTTCAGGGAATACGGAAGAACCAACCAAAAAATAGAAGACATGGAAATGCTCCATCAAAACAGGGAAACATACAAGGGAAAACTACAGAACCACATAAACAACATAATGACAACAGACGACATCAACCAAGTAGCATCCGACATAACAGAATCAGCAAATGAAGTAGCGGAAAGAAAGCCAAGAAAAACAAATAAAATATCATGCGAAACCAAACTAAAGATAAAAGAAAGAAGAACTCTGTAAAGAAATGGTTTATACGCAACATAACAATACCAAAATGTCAGAAGAGAGGCAAGGAGAATGATAAGAAAGGATAGGGAAGAGAACTATAGAATAATGAGTTTTTAATCATCTCCTGATGATGCTAACATGGTTAGCGAAACGCGCGTCGAGTGCAAATATTCTGTTTCGGTATTGTGGATAAAACTCTGTTTTAGTAGTATAGAATAATGGCAGAGAAGGTGATTGAAGAAAACAAAAACCTTAAATGCCTAAGGAAGAAGCAAGGAAAACACCAAATAATAGCTCTGAAGGACGATAACAATGTGGAAACAAGAAACAGAGACAAAATTAAAGAAATAGCCCATAAGTTCTATCAAGACCTTTACTCACCAAGAACAGAAAGACCATCAGGAAACCAAAACAAAGGAAAAGTAGTCAACGTTGGCTCTGAAGAGATACCAGAAATAAACGAGGAAGAAATTATACATGCTATAAAGTCAATGAAGAAAAACAAGGCACCAGGAGGAGATGATATAATCGCGGAAATGCTCAAGGAGGCACAAGAAATTGTCATATCGCAGCTAAAGCACCTTTTCAATCTCTGTATAGAACAACAAACAATACCCACGAATTGGAGTGAGGCAATAATAGTTATATTATTTAAAAAAGGAGGTCGAACAATGCTGAAAAGCTATAGACCCATTAGCTTGCTGTCTCAGATGTATAAGCTTTTTACCCGAATCGTAACCAACAGAATTACAAATAAGCTGGATGCCTACCAACCGGTAGAACAAGCCGCATTTCGCAAAGGATATAACACTAATGACCACTTACTTACAGTAAAGATCATAATAGAAAAGTCGACCGAATATAACTTTCCAATACACATGGCATTCGTGGACTACGAGAAGGCATTCGACTCCGTAGAACATTGGGCAATATTTGAAGAACTAGACAGAGCGCCAATAGACCATCGGTACAAGAACCTTCTTAAAAATATATATCAAAGAGCAAATGCATAAATCAGGCTACACGAAGAAACAAACAACATTGATCAAAAGAGGTATCAGACAAGAAGATACAATATCCCCAAAACTCTTTACCTTAGCTTTGGAAGGAATTTTCAAAAACTTGAATGGGGAAATATGGGGCTGAACATAAGTGGAGCTAAAATATCACACTTAAGATTTGCAGACGATATTGTTCTATTCGCCGGCAACACAATGGATCTTGAAAGAATGCTTTCCGAACTAGCCAAAGAATCTTCAAAAATCGGTCTAAAAATGAATAAAACAAAAACACAGATAATGAGCCAAGACCAAATACAAATAACAGTCAACGGGCACATATTGGAAAATGTTCAAGAATATATATATATATCTCGGACAACAAATAGAGATAGGAAAAGGTAACAAGGAGATAGAAATTGAAAGGAGAAGGAGACTAGGATGGGCGGCATTTGGCCAATTAAGTCATATACTTAAGGATAGAAGGATACCACAATACCTCAGAACAAGAATATTTCAACAGTGTGTAGTACCGGTGATAACATATGGAGCACAGACCTGGACTCTCACAAAGACAATGGTGAATAAATTGAGGACAACACAAAGAGCCATGGAAAGAGTTATGATAGGCGTAACACTAAGAGACAGAAAGAGAAACGAATGGATTAGACAGAGAACAAAGGTCGTAGATATAGTGGAGAGAGTCACAAGCCTGAAGTGGAATTTTGCAGGACATATAGCCCGCCTTACAGACCACAGATGGAATAGCCGAATAATACGCTGGAGACCATGGGAAGGAAAGAGAGGAAGAGGAAGACCAATTATGCGATGGTATGACGACATAAAACGAGTGGCAGGATTTGAATGGACGAGAACAGCACAAAACACAGAGAACTGGAGGAGAGCAAGGGAGGCCTATGCTCAATACTGGGCGCAATAAAGGGCTTGTTGATGATACACACAAACGGAAAATCCTATACCACTCAACGAGCGGTGCGTGTGCGAAGAAGCCGGTAAACGTTGGACTTGAAGCGCTGTAGGTTGTAGTTTTCGGGCAAAACGTTACTCGGAATTCCAGAGCGAGGCAGTCCTCCAGGCAAAAGAGTCACGCAACAGCGACGTCCTTGATGTGCGCAACTGAATCGTATATTGATGAGCAGCTTTTGTCTGACGAGTGTTTCTGTTTGGCATAACTCTGGGCGGAATCAGAAGTGCCAGCTCGTTAGAACATCTTCACCAGTAAAAAGATATGACCGCCACTCTTCCTCGATGTTGAAGGCTATCAAAGTCTTTAGTCAACTCTGGTTCATCCACAAGACGGACTGCTCTCCTCTGTTTGGAATCTAATATCTTGAGCAACTGTTGCATGTGGGTGCCGAGCTCCACACATGGGAACAGTATTCCAGAGACAGTCTTATCTGTGCCTTATAGGGCAGTAAGAGCTGATGAAGTGTATACAACTTTTTTGCCCTATAGAGTGCTCCTAACTTTTGTGCTGCTGCCAACATGATTACGCCAAAACATGTTGTTTTCTACGAGAGTCAGTGTTTGCCCTGTCATTGATCTGTAAATAATACAGGGCTTTGTGGTTCAGTTGTCCAATTCAGATGTTTTCTCGCAAAACGTATAGTCGCTCTGTACGATATTCTGCCAGGAATTTTGGAAAAGCCTTCTGGACATCAATCCACGTTCGTTCAATCTTTGGTGAATTGTGCATTTCTTATTCGATGGGGAACAACCATAGATGGTATACCACGATCACGAAGAATTGTTAGCGCAATAAAACGATTTTCGCGCACATTTGTGATGCGTGGTCGTGCTGATCCAGTGTCATGATAGCAGTAGGTTACATAATGCATTGTACTTGCTGGCTTACCTACGAAGTTTGCAATATATCGAATATTATTACGACTATCTTACATTGCATAGCAACGAACTAAAAGAGCTGATCTGGATGAAATGCAGAACATGGAAAGAAACATGAAAATGCATAGTTTTGCTTAAATATGTGCACCTTCCACAAGAAAATATATTTTGGAATGGATCAAAAATCAAAATATTGGGAAAGAATTGAACTTTAGAGGAAACCGTATTGAAATATGACCAGACCTCCAAAATACTCTACAGAATGTTTTAAATTGAACCCGATATAACCACATCTTGACTATCCTGGTATAATAAATCGTAAGATTAATTTTTTGAAACTTGAAGCATTCATCGATAACCTCCAGATCTTAAATACAGAATACCGAAAAATTTGTCATGATTGATCAAAAGATGCAAAAGTTATCAAACAGCAAACTTTAATAAATTTTTTGTTGTCCAAGATTTGCCGTTCACGAGTGTATTTGCCAATAGATATTTACAATATATGTCACTTTGCTCTACTTGTCGAAATTTTATAACAAAATAAGGGCACAACTGATACTCACGATCAGCTCTTTGATGCAACCAATATAATCAAAATAGTATATAAATATTAGTCATCTTACCTAACCTTCACATTCTTCAAAATTCATTTTTCTCTTAGTTGGTACGATAATCGGCAACCAATAACAAAGAGCATTATGGAAGGAGCCGATGAAATGGGTTATACCAGCCCAGCGATGGAACAAGACCCCAGGAGACCTCTTGGGTATTACCAGACTCTAATGTCAATAGACCAAGGTGTGAGAATGAATGCAGCTAAATCATTTTTAGGTGCGAATTAATATACAAGATATTGATTGACACAAAATAAGTATAAAATACTTTATTGGTAGGACCGTTAGAATAATTACCATAAATTGCATCAATCCAGTTTTCCCCCACAGTTTTTTGACGACTGCAGTTTGCGGCAAAAATATTGGATCTTTTAAAACTGGAGAATACGAAAGTGATATTTTTACCCTCCAATTAAGTATTCGAATCCAAATTCCCCAATTTCTCAAAAATACGTATTCGTCTTTTCCAAGCATTGTTTTATGCTTTATTATATAACTAATATTCAGTAGCAATATTGAAAGATAATATTAATCATATAAAAAATTAAATACAGCTAAAATTAATGTATTTGCCTAATATATTGGGGTTTTACCAAGTAATCAATTAAATAATATTAAAACGGTCTAAAAGAAGCGCCAAAATCGACACGGTAATATTATTCTTTATCACAAAACCGTTCTACTTGTTTCCCTTATGCGTTCACGAGGTATCTGACAAGGTTGGATATTGCATTGTTCAGGCCAGAATTATTATATTATAATATGTACAACAATCTAGAAGCGCAATACAATGTAGAGCATTTTAGACTTTTGGATATTTTTAGTATATTTATTTATTTCAGGCAAATCTAGGGATCGAGGTAATATTGTTCTAGTTACAAATGCATTCGTAAAGAAGCTTCTAATAGGCACGGATTCATTAGAAGTCGCAGGTGTAGAAGCACAAATAGGTGAAAAAACTTGGAGGTTTCTTGCAAAAAAGGAAGTAATTTTATCAGCAGGATCGCTAAATACGCCGCAAATATTACTGCATTCTGGCATTGGACCCAAATTTGATTTAGAAGCAGTTGGCATTAATGTTGTAAATGATTTACCCGGAGTTGGACAGAACTTGCAAGTATGTGTTACCCTGCACGTTTTAAAACATGTATTTTAATAAATTCTGGAAGTATTTATGTAGGTGCATATTTTAAAGACAGAAACAAGAAAAATAAAGCTTTTCAATAATAAAACAAAGCTTAGAGTAATTTTGTTTAGTATTTAACGCAAAATATAAAGCTACGAAACCAAACTTATTACTTAATGTAGCCACTTGTCCCATTATTTTCCGAAGAGCTTTTGAGATGTTCCACTTTTACATCATTAGTGACGTAATGACGTCATTACTTAACTAGTAATGTAATGACTCGTATTACAGTAGATAGAAAGAGTATGTTTCAGAGCAACTCTTTAATTCTTTTCATTCTATAGCTTTAGACCTCTGCCACACTACTAGTTCCCCTACCTTGGTGACCATATGATCTATTTATCCCCACTACCTAACTTCACACTTTTGCCTTCCTACCCAACCCCCACTCCTATCCCCACCAATAAGTTTGAGAGCTAAATACTAATGAGA
>MU185824.1:155449-183555 GCA_016904865.1 Pissodes strobi | reverse complement strand
TTGAAATCCCACGAAGATCGTGGCCAGTTTTATCATGCTTCCTAACTGAACGATATCGAAGTATAAATTATGCTTTTGTCCGCTAAATTAGGACATCTTGTTTTTGAGTTAAATCACAACATAATTATTTTGCAATCTGTTATTTAAAATAAAAAAACCTTCTGTTCTGAGTCAAAACGGTTTTCATAAAAAATATACCTACTCTAATAAAAGAGCAAAATATTTATTGATAGTGTGGCAATTGGGTTAGGGAAAATCTATTTGGTGTTATTACTAATAAATAGTAATCGGGTTCCAGAATAAATAAAATAGAATAAGTAATTTCAGGATCATGTTATGGTGCCACTTTATTTCAAAGTTAACCAAAAGGCTTATGTTGAAAGACCAGAAAATTACTTGTTGGACGATTTGTACAGCTACTTCAAATCCCGAACAGGACCACTAGGCACAATTCATATTACTAATTTAAACGGTAAAAACATTGTTTAATTTTTGAGATATCCTTCATATTCTTATATAACACTACTTATATTACATAAATATAATAATTTATCATGAAGTTATCAAAATATTAGTATTTGAATATGAGAAACTAGTTAGTAAACGTAAACCTTTTTTTGGTTCAGTTCTGGGCTCTTTTTCGTCCCCTTACCATACCGCTAGTCCCTCTACATAACTTCAAACCACTATCCCCATTCTTAACTTCAAACTACTGTCCCCCATCAATCTGACTTGACCTATTGTCCACTCCTATCCCCACCAAGTCAAATTGGTGGGGGCAGGAGTGGAAAGCAGATCAACTCAAATTGGTAGGGGACAGTGGTTTGACGTTAGGTATGGGGATAGTGGTTTGAAGATAGGTAGGAGGGTTAGTGGTGTGGTAGGGGGATCAAAGAGCCAAAGAGCAAAGAGCTAGTCCAGATTTAGCGTATACTACTGAAACCAATCTATTAATTCTTGGTTCAAGCCTTCTTATTTACAATGTTTGATGATGACGATTTTAGGATTTATAAACACGAGACGGAACTCACAGTATGCCGATATCCAAACCTTACATATTGGCTACCCACATCAGGATCGATTCTTATTGCCCCAAGTTTGCAAGGGTTTTGGATACAATCACGAAATAATCGAAGAATTAGTCAGAAATGTCAATGAAGAACCATTAATATCTATACACCCAATTCTATTAAACCCAAAATCAAAGGGAAGTATAAAGTTGGAGAGCAAAGATGCTTTTGAGCCACCGAAGTTTTACTCTGAATATTTCAGTGATAGAAATCAGAACGATCTTAGAACGATAAGGGAAGCTATACAGTAAGTAGAATTTGCGTAAGTAATAGTATATTATTAACCAAGGTTTAGACAAACTCTATTAATATTCTTTTGTAGAGAATATCAGGTTTCAACTGAATACAAATTATCCATGGTTGTCTATGTATGTAAAAATGGCAATCCATATACAACAGCAAATAACAGACTCAAATCAGCTATATAACCAAAGTTTGAGAAAACTGTGTTAAATAAATATTACTGGATTTCTTAAATCAGAGATTTTATACAAGAAGATTTGTTTGGTCCGACTGTTAGTTATCATTTTGATTAATTAACTTACTGTTAAACGATTGTAGGTCGTTTGCTTTCCATATCGTATCTATTACAATTATTTTTCGGTTTTGTTTACTGAACTTAGCATTTTTGCTTACGGAACTTACCGATAATCAGCTGTAGGTTATCTATTATCGTGTATCATATCTATATCTGTGCTTTATCATAATTGCTTTAGATACTTGGTTTTTTTTCATTATCCTATCTGATATTGTCTCAAGTACATTTTGCTAATGATATGACAATTAATTGATTTATTTTTACTGTAATTGGCTGTAAGCCTCATGGCAGTAATTTGTTTCACATAACATCAATTGGCAACTTTAATTTTTCGCCTTGAACTGAGCTCACTTCGTTTTCACGCGTAGATACTTACTGGCTATATTACATATTTACCTCACAGGTTATCTTATTGATTTAGTACATTTTTAGTAACTGTTCATTGGTCTAATGATATTACCGCTGCCATGGGATTGATTTGGAATAAAGTTAAATTGGTAAAATATTTCCTATTTACAGTGTTTCGTGACTGACTGCATTTAGTCGGACCTTTAAGGATTCAACGTTTGGTTGGAATTGTTTCAAGATAGGAATTGGACCATTTTAATGTTATAGGACATAGATTAAAACATAGTAACTTATTTTGTTTTGATTTAATAGTCTGATAATCTAGAAGAAATACTTTATAGAGAATCTTCTCATTGGTTTATGGACGATACGATAACCTCAAATTAATTTGAGATAGAATTAATTGTCTTTGGAGTGTGTGAAAGTTGTTAATATTTCTAGTTAAAAATGTAGTGGCGCCTTCACCTGACTGTAAAGTCATAGAACCACGCCTTTAATTATTGTTGAAACCGCTGAGTAAAACCTGGCATATGGACCATTTCTTGAGCAAATAACAAATAGTGTTACAATTTCAAAAACGGTTCCAAATTTTAAATTTAAACCTACAGTACCCACTTGCGGTTCAAAATATATTCAAACGTGTTCAAGTAAAAGCACTAAATATTTTTTAGATTTGTACAAAAGCTGATGGAGTCCCGACCAATGAAACAGTACAATCCTCGTTGGGTGCCCCTACCGCTTCCGGCATGCAAAAGTGATGTAAACACTAATGAGTACTGGGAGTGTTATATACAGCACGTTGGCAATACTTTGTACCACCAAGTAGGTACTGCCAAGATGGGCCCTCGTAGTGACAAGATGGCGGTAGTCGACGATAGATTGCGAGTTCATGGAGTAGGAAAGCTAAGGTACGTAGTTGGAGGCGAATCGAAGTTCAGTGCCAAGGAATCGAATAAACCTATAGTCTCCCTAATGTTTTGAATACTTTCTCGCAATATTTAGCATATTGTCAAGAAGTAAATGGATGCCACTCTAAGCACCTAATTTAATGTCGATAACTTGTTTTTAATAAGTAAGTTAAAACGATTATCTTAAAATAATGTTTCATTACATTCTCAATTTTCGAACTCGAATATGAAAAAAATGGCTGAGCTTAGACACTAAGTACCTAATAACCAAAGTTGCCTAGATTCCTTTTTTATTATCAATATACAGGGTATCCCAATAAAAAAACTGCTGTAAAACTAGACATTTGGCAACATTGTACATGTCACTAGCGACTACGCCATAAGCTCTTGCATACAGCCATCGAATTTCAGGTAAGTCGGAAAATGGTATTTAAGCTATTGAAAGCGTTTCAGACTTTTGTTACGCATTGTATCCTAATAATAAACATTTATTAATCCATTTTTAAATATGAAACTTTTATAACAAGTAGACAACATATATTCATAAATTTTTAAATTCAAATTCAATTCAATTCAATATTTATATTGTTCAAATATTTTAGAGTCATTGATGCAAGCATAATGCCCAAAATAACCAGTGGTAACACAAATGCACCATGTTTAGTGATTGGACATAAAGGAGGTGAAATGATACTGGAAGATTGGAAAGATAGTGACAGAACCATATCAGATGAGCTTTGACAAATATATATGTATTTTAGGATAATATAATTTACAAATATATGATCGATTATTTTATTATTAATAATAATTATTACCTTGAGGGTAGGTACGAGAGATTTGTCCCTTATTTTAACTAATTTTATATATGTGGCGTTTTTTATTAAAACTGAAATTTTAGTAGAAGAAATACCTTTCAGTTTTTTCTGCTTAAATAATGAATATCTGACCATTTTCCGACTATTAGATATTTGCGACAGATAACTTTACGCCAAAATATCCTAGCTATGATGATAATACTTAATAAATAAATTGCAAATTTGAGTGACGGAGTTATGCTGAATAGATATCCACTTAAGGATAATAATTTAGAAAATCCCCATCACAGTGACGATCCATTACTTAAAATCTTAGAAGTTGATTCGTCTAACATAGAAGGTTATGAAGATAGTGAAAAAATGTGCAGACAAAATAGTTATTAATGAATCGGATTTGGATGAAGACCAAGGAGGAATAGATGTTTTAAAGGAAGACCAAGAAGATGAATGCTTCAGAAAAAGAATTTTGAGAAAATCTAATGATAGAGTACCAAATGAAGAAGTGACTTGGGAATCTGATGACGATTTTGACAGCTGTGTATACAAAATACACTTGGAAAATATGTAACGCTATTTTTGGAACACATTTTATTATTACTGAAAATTGTGATGACAGGCAAAATTTCTCGTTGTATTTTATTTTAACAATATTTTTTTCAACAAATCTGCCTATTCTATAAATGTAAAATACATAGTACTTACTATATAACAACTTAATATTAAAGGAAACGAGATTTTCTTTTAGTATAACCATCCTATAATGTCCCCTCTAAAATATCTTGAGCAAAACAGGCGCGGATCCAGGATTTATCTGAGGGTGGGGGGTGGGGGCGGGGTTGTGGATTTAGAGTAAAGGGACAAAACGCACTAAGAAAAATAATAACAAAATCAAGCAACTCAATTATTATATTAAATATTTTAGTTCCGCAACTGGAGCAAAAACCACAAGAGCTTATGCCATATTCTTGAGAATGATTAGAAATAGGTTTTTGTTATTAGAAACTACCTGAAAGTAGTTATTGACATAGGCGTAGCCAGGATTTGCTTCAGGGAGGGACCAAGATAGGGTTACCAGATGAAAAGTTGAAAGTGTTTTAACCCCGTGGAACACCCCCGGCAGGCGCCTCCGGAGGCGGAAAATTTTTGGTGTGCCAGGCCCATTTTCCACTTAAGTCGTTAAAAGAAAAGGTCGTGGGGTCTCTTGTGACCAATTTATGGGGCCCACCTGAAAAATTTGTGACGGTAACGGACAAAGGGCGAAGACCTTGCTAGAAACCGCTCCTCTGTAATTCCCCAAAAAAACGAAATCCCCGCCAGCGCCAATAAGAATCTCACTCAAGGCCAATCAGCACGTCTGAAAAGCATGGAATCATGACTCGGAGGTCGTGTCGTATCCACTTGAAACTTGAAATACGGTTTAGCAGTCGCCGTTCCGCGGTAGTTCAATATAATTTTTTCTTAATTTTAGGTATGTAAATTTTTATATACCTTTTTTTTCCTCTGAGCCAGGGGAGGGGGGGGGGGGGGGGGGCAAGTGCCCCACCGTGGCTACGGCTATGATTATTGATAGTGATATTTCAGAAGAATATCGCGAATATACGTTTTGGAAAGTTAGATATAGATATCATTTAAGAAAGTTAGAGACACTTGTTTAACCCTACCAAAAAATGCTAAGGTTGCAATCGATGAGCAAATGTTCCCATTCAAGAGTTTCAGATTGTGTGGTGTCAAACAATTTGTGCATGGTAGACCCAGTACTGAAGGCTTGAGTTGATTTTAGATTATGAGGTGTGCCAAGGTAAAGATAATTGCCTGGATATTTCCATGAATCATTTAGGTGTAGGTGGTTCAGCCGACATCAAACTTATTGAGACGCTACCAGAGGGTTCGAATATCTTTGTGGAAAGATACTTTATCACAATTCCTTTACTACAAACCCTTTTATAAAAAACTCATGGTACTGGTATAATCAAATAACCTAACAACAAGGCACATTTTTTAAAGGATGGGGAGAAACTGAGCTGAACTAACTGAAAGACCTGATGGAAAAAGTAACGTCCTCCAGTGGGATAATGTGAAACTCGTTCTTCTTGCACTATTTATTTTGGAAGAAGAACCTTCAGATGAATGCACGAGATGATCCAAATTCGATACAAAATTTATTAGAGAACATGGTTTCTAAATACAATGAGTAAATGGACGGCATCGATATATAGATTAATAATTTTATTTATTCCAAAGTAACAATGTTACAAAAATAGCCCTGCACAGGCGTGGAACAATGTCGGCAAAATAGCAATAATTATATTAACATACATACACTAAATAACTTATAGAAGTTAGCCTAAACATTTATCAAAGTGGTCACTTTTACTTATTACCCATATTTTTACAAGTGGTTTTTACTTTCATCAGCATAAAATTTGCACATAGAATAAAAAAAGATTTGCTTACCCAAAATGGGTTTAAAATTTTCCTCAATCTAGCAGGGAAGCTATTGAAAATCATAATGATGTACATTTTTTGTATATGTTTATTTACATTTCTCACGCAGCAAATTACTTTTGTGACGGGTATCATGAGCATGAAGTCTCTCACAGTCCTTAAACAAGTCACTATCATCATATACAAATTTATTAAAGTCGATATATTTTTTTAAGAAACACATGTTTACAGCTTTCAGTCTGTTTTATTTTATACATAGTTCTAAGACCCCTTTTTTGAAAGACGAAAACTCTATGTACATCAGACGAGTTTGACCAAAAAAAGGTCCCATAATCTACATTTTACATTCATATGCAAGTCATTAGTCATAAAATATTCATTCAGCGATTTAACAGCACCTAGTCAACCAGTGGAACGTGTAGTCAACCAGCAACTACTCAAGTACCTCGAGAACAACAGAATAATCAGCGATAATCAATACGGCTTTCGCAAAGAGAGATCGACAGGAGATATATTGGCCTATGTCACTCATATATGGAGTAGGGCAGTTGAAAACTACGGAGAGTCTCGAGCGATTGCGTTGGATATTTCAAAGGCATTCGACAGAGTTTGGCATGACGGACTGCTCAACAAACTGCCGTCCTTCGGACTGCCAGCCTCTCTCTGCAGCTGGCTGGCCAGTTTCCTTAAGAACCGATCTCTACACGTTGCAGTCGATGGATACATCTCGGACACATTCACCATCAACGCGGGCGTGCCTCAGGGCGCAAACTTTTACCAACTCTGTTCCTCATCTATATTAATGACCTGCTGATCGAAACGAATAATCCTGTTTACAGTTTTGCAGATGACAGGACCCTTGTCTCCCACTTTAGATCAGAAAAAACCTTACCAGCGACTGAGACTCACCACCGCAGACAGGAGCAGATTACAGCTATTAATCAAGACCTGGAGAAAGTTCAAACTTGGGGCGACCAAAATTTGGTCCAGTTCAATGCAGCAAATACCCAAGCAGCAACGTTTACCAAGAGGGCCAATACAGCGGGCCCTGACATCATGATGGCAGGATCGACCATTCCTTCATTCTCGTCAATCGGACTGCTGGGTGTCTCGGTCAACAGCAATATGTCATGGCATGACCATGTTGCTAACATCGCAAAATCAGCCTCCCCGAAGCTTGGTGCGCTATTTCGCAACAAAAAACTCTATACACCGCAGCAGCTGCTCTTGCTGTACAAAGCACAAATAAGACTGTGCTTAGAATATTGCTCACATATCTGGGGTGCCGCACCAAAGCACACCCTAAAGCTGCTGGATTCCATTCAGAAGAGAGTTGTGCATCTCGCCGGCGACCCGGAGTTGACCCGGAATCTGGATAGTCTGGAACACCGCAGACATGTGGCCGAGATGTCTCTGTTTTACAGATACTTTCACGGCAGATGTTCCCAGGATTTGGCCCGCCCCTGGCAACTCCTGTCAGACAGTCACGACAGACGGCAGGAGCGCACCAGTTCGTTGTACAACTAGAAACACCTAGAACATCGCTTTACAAGAACTCCTTTGTCTGGCGCACTGCATCACTGTGGAACTCACTTCCAGGACATCTGTTTCCCACTAATTACAACCTACAACTATTCAAGAACCGTGTCAATCAACATCTTCGCACACACACCGCGCGTCGAGCGCTATAAGATAGTGTGTGTGCCACTGCCATAAAAAAACCCTTTGAAGTAAAAGATCCCCATCACTTTCAGCAAAAATAAGGGTGGCGTCATCAGTATATAAGACCATATAGTCTTCTGTAACATTTGGTAATTCATTGGTATACAGAATATAAAATAATGGGCCCATAATTGATCATTGTGGGACACCTCTCTTAACCTGTATTTTCTATGAGCACACCGAATTTCCCTCATCATCAAGCTCTACAACATTTTGTGTTCTATGCGATAGATATGATCTTACAAGCCGAAGACCAACACCTCTCACGTCATACCTTTCCAGTTTTTTTTTAGCTGAATCTTACCATTAACAGAATCAGAAGCCTTGGGCAAGTCCACAAGCATGCCCAATGCGGTTCTATTATTATTCAAGGAATTTGAAACTTTAAACATTGATATATGCTCTTATAGTTGATCTTTTTTTTCTAAATTCGTTTTGTTGATCTGTTGCCAAGTTGTTACCTTCAATGAAATATATGTCGATTATAAATTATTTTTCCAAAAATCTTACTTGCGCTTGAAAAGAACGATCCTGGATGGTATTTTTTTTCATCAGACCTGCTTTCCCTCTTGTACAGGGTTATCCAACGAGGACTAGGCAAGGCGATTTTTTGACTTTCCCTGTACTTTTATAAAAAAAAAATCAAATAGCCATCTTATGTAATTTTCTCCCGCGAATTCGGATATGTTCAGCAAAAAACAATTGAACATCAAATAAAAGTCCTAGGGGTCACTTTGATATTTTTTTAAACGGAACACCCTGTATCTTACTACATTTTTGGACTCTCTAGAAAAATCTAAACACATTTTGTGTATAATATCCTATACCTATCTTTAGCTGTTTACCAAATATTGACAGTTGAAAGTCGGGCATTTTGACACTTTGACAGGCTCTAAAATCTACACTGCACGAGATCAAAGAAAACGGTTTGCACATTCCTATCTTAAGTTTTCATAAACTATCGAATGACAGTATCTTCGAATTTAACCTGCGGATAAAATTAACCGGAACTTTTAAACCTCCGGTTAAATTCAAAGTTACTATCATTGAAAACCCGAGATAGGAATGTGCAAACCTTTTTCTTTGATCTCGTGCGGATTAGATTTTAGAGGCTGTCAAAGTGTCAAAATGCCCGACTTTCAACTGGCAATATTTGGTAAACAGCTAAATATAGGTATAGGATATTATACACAAAATGTGTTTAGATTTTTCTAGAGAGTACAAAAATGTAGTAATATACAGGGTGTTCCATTAAAAAAATATATCAAAGTGACCCCTAGCACTTTTATTTGACGTTCAATTGTTTTTTGCTGAACATATCCGAATTCGCGGGAGAAAATTACATAAGATGGCTATTTAATTTTTTTTTATAAAAGTACAGGTAAAGTCAAAAAATCGCTAAGGCTAAGTCCTCGTTGGATAACCCTGTATAATTTTTTTTTTATTTATTTATTTATTTCTTACAGTATCAACAGCAATGATTGCCAATTACAGATACCAAACTTAACACATAGCAGATACAATAGTACATCAAAAAACAATATAAAAACACTCAACAGCAAGAACAAACAATATTTAACTTATAAGTACAAATGTAACGATATATAACTAAAAAAACTTACTACAAAAAGTTAAAACGACAGTCATTCAAATCACAGTTCTACGGTAACATTGCAGATTGATGTTCATAAAGCCTATTAGTAATCATAATTTTGAATTGATTCAGAGGAGCTTGGTAAATATCAACATCAGAGGCATATTTATTGAATAAAGAGCACATTTTATATATAGGTGAAGCCTTAAAGGTATTAGTGCGAGGGAAATCCAGGTAGAAACAATTTCTTGATCTAGTACTTCCGGCGCCAAATGAAAGTTTATTTTCAGATAAAATCTTTGGACAGTCCACCTTATTACTAATAATCTTAAAAAGAAATATCAGACATGTTTTTACCACCCTTCTGTTTTCCATAGATCAACACTCAAACATATGAAGCAGAGTCCAATTATCAAAGCCTCTTTCTGCGTAGTAACCAAACCTTTTAAAATATAAGTATTTTAGAAACTTTCTTTGTATACGTTCAATACAGTTAACCCAAGTATCATATTGTGGGGACCATATAACAGATCCATATTCTAGTTTTGGCAACACGAGACTTTCAAACAACCTAACACATACACGTAGGCTAAAACTCTTTGTTGTCCTAATAACATACCCCAAGATACCATGTGCTTCCTTAACCCTAGCAGCAATATGTTCAGAAAATGCTAAACCAGCGTCAAACATTACCCCCAGGTCCTTATGGTTAGAGGCAGCACACAGAGGCAAACCATCAACACTGTATGCATGTCTATGAACATTCTTGTTCAGTGTAAAACTCATGGAGGCGCATTTCTGTGTATTGAGAGCAAACCCATTTTCCGCACACCACTTAACCACCCTATTAAGATCATCCTGTAAGAGTTCGCACCCGCTGCCAGGGCCATCAATTTCTAAGAAAATTTTAAAGTCATCAGCAAATAAAAGGGCAGCAGAATACTTGCATGACTTGCACATGTCATTTATTGCCGCAACAAAAAGTAATGGTCCCAGATTTGACGCTTGAGGAACACCTGAATGACTAGGATAAGGATTCGACCAAAAGCCACTAATTTCTACAATATTTTGTCTCTGTGACAAGTAGGACATCAACAACATAGTGAGAGCCGGTGCTACATTCATTCGCTGAAGGGCCCTAACCACTACAGTATGCTTAACCCTGTCAAAAGCCTTCTGGAAGTCGGTAAATATAACATCAACTTGAGACTTTTTGTTTAGTGAAGTATGGATGTACTGAGAGAAAATCACTAAGTTCGTCAAAGTAGATTTTTGGGGTAGGAAACCATGCTGCTGCTCAGAGATATGATGTCTAATATCCTCGTACAGTCTATTGAAAAGAACAATTTCAAACACCTTAGAAATAGAATTAAGAATGGAAATTGGTCTATAGTTTACCACCTCCCGCTTTAAACCACCCTTAAAAACGGGAATTATTTTACTAACCTTCCATTCACTGGGGAAGGTTGATGTCTTAAGACAAAGATCAAATATAAACGTCAATGGTCGGGTTAGTAGGTCACCACAGCCCTTCAAAATATATCCCGGAACACCATCAAAGCCAATAGCCCTATTTCCCTTTAGCCCATTTAGTGCACTGAAAACATCACTTTCCAAAATGGGGTCGTAGCAAAAATAATCAAAACAAACATTGGGCTTCCAAGGAAGAGATTCAGGATTAGAAAAAACATCATCAAAGTAGGCAGCAAAAATGTTAGCAATGTTTTGAGATCCTGTGTAAGATATGTTTTTGTAATTTAAAGTTGCAGGAATCTCGGATTCATTTCTATGACTCTTGATAAAACTCCAAAAATATTTGGGATTAGAAGTCAAGGCAGCTTGAACCTCCGACATATACTCCTTGTAGTTCGAATTTATAGCATACTTCAGTTTGCGCCTAACTTCAATATACCTCGTAAACCAGTAATTTATTTTAGTTCTCTTATACCGTTTAAATAATTGTTGCTTAGTTCTAACAAGCCTAATAATGTCTGCATTATACCAAACAGGAAAAACTCTACCAATCTGTCTAGACAACGGGACACATTTTTTAAAAATATCTTCAAGTATCTGGTAAAAAACAGTTACTGCATCATTGATATTCCTGCATGCAAGCAAACTGTCCCACCTTTGATTGAGAAATAGCTCACGCATCAACAAAAAGTTGGCCTTTTTAAAATTGTACTTAAAATTAGGTGTGTATTTAACGTAAGTTTCCTTAGTTTTTAAGTTTAAATTGATCAACAATGGAGGATGGTGATTGTCAATGGGCAGTAATGGTTCCGTCTCAGTTATCACCTCGCAGTAATATAGGCGCGGACTGCAAATCACTAAATCTAACATCACATTATTTACATTTAAAATATTATTACATTGCATAAAATTTGTAAAAGCTAAAAAATTATTAAAATCACAAATAGGCTCCTTATGCATATTAGTATACACAAGGTCACGCAAGTTAAAATCTCCTAGTATTATACAATCATAGTTCAACAAGTTAGACTCAATACATTGATAAAATCTACGGTAAGTGTCAACCTCAGAACCAGGAGCAATATAAACAACAACGACATACAAGCATCTACCTAATCCCAGACATAACCTCACACAGAGCGCCTCCAAATCCCTATCAAAAATATCACATATGTCAGTACTATATTGCTTTCTAACCGCCAAAAGAACTCCTCCACCTTGGTTCTTATGTGTCAAAGTATAGTCTATGTCTTTTCTGAATATATTTCTAGAGGTGCTATTAAATTCTTGATTGTGAATGGAACAATTTAACCATGTTTCTGTCAGAGCAATAATATCAGAATCATTTAGTAACATTGACATTTTGAAAGAGGTAAGTTTAGTTTTAATTCCCCTGGTGTTCTGATAAGAAATCAGAAAATTACCTATGTGAGATCTATATGTGTCATGGTTATCGGAAAAGTTGAATGGTCAATAGCAGCAAGAGAAGGACTTAAGACTTTATTGTGGTCCGAGTCCACAGACAAACAAATGTTGGTTTCAACAGTCACGGGAATACTTATGTTTCCGATAACCGGAGACCGTACAAATATATTTCTTAATCCGTTACTATACTCGACGCGCCGAACAGATTCACCAAACACGGAAAAGGCGGATACAATAATTCTTCTTATTTTATGATTCCATTGATTCCAAACATAGGAACTTTCATTAACACACTCTATTTTTATTTGTTGTATTATGGATAAGAAAAATCGAACTGAAAAACAAAACATTGGGTCGATTCAATCATAAAATAAGACGAACTGTTTCCGCGATTGGTGAATCTGTTCGGCGCGTCAAGTATAGCGCTAACATATTGAGACAGACAAACACAGAGAGCCTTTTTATTAAGCCTGAATCTACCATATAATATTGCCAAAAATTCTTATTGAAGCTCTTTGCTTATCAAGAAATTGGCTACATAATGTAACAAAATGTGTGTATGTAAACTCGCAAAATTTGTTATATGTCAAACTTAAAGTAAGGTTTGTACATTTTCCAAGAGTAAGTAATTTATACAAAGAGTAACGGTCAAAATTTGTGACACGCAGATCCAAACACACAATAATGTTATCAGCAGTACCATAATTAGTTGTTAGTTGAAATATTCGGTTTGCCATTTGCACCAACGAATAATTAGGATGAGATTCTCCATATACAACGTAGGTCCCTGAATTCAAGGAAAGTGTCACACCAGAAGCTACACCTCTTGCACTGCGATCCCCAAACACCAAAACACTGCTATTGACAACTGGCATGAGCAGGTGAGTATTTTCAATACCCATAACATCCGGGAGCTGCGGCGTTGTGACTTCGCCATACTGAGGGCTATTCTGTGCTGCCGTATCTCCATAACTTGTAATCGGCAGGTGGGCTTCTCTTGCAAGACAATCAGAAGTTTGCCCTGACTTGAGCATACTTCAAGTAATCTGGCAAAACACCATTTAAGAACATAAGTTTATACACCCCGTCACTTTCTCTCTCGCTGAACGAAGAAGAAACACACTAGGTGCAGACTCAACAGCCCTCTCCTATATATACACACACATCCAACACACCACTCGAAAATGTTACCCCAGCACACTCAATGTTTTCTTCATCACTTTGAATCAACCAATCATCATTAAAAAAAACTGTTAATTTTCGAGACACAGTTTAAATTCGAAAGTTTTATAATTTTTTCCGCTCTACAACATGGTGCCTCCAGATTTCACTTCCGACGTTTCGTGTTCGCGGCACCACCATCAACTTAATTTTGTTACATACGGACCTGTATTTTTTATTTCAGATTTTAAGAGCTTCTGATGTCCCGAAACCATTGATGTATCTCACTTATTCGAAAAGCTCTTATTATTGGCACTTTCCATAAGAACATAATGTGTGACAGAGAGACAGAAAAGAGAATTATGGTACTAATTAAATAAAAAGTGAAAAAGGTATTTTTTCGAATAAGTGCGATACGTCATTGGTTTTGGGACATCAGGAGCTCTAAAAATCTGAAGAAAAAAAAATCCAGGTCCATATTTAAGAAAATTAAGTTGATGGTGGTGGCCCGAACACGAAACGCCGGAGGGGAAATTTGAAGGCACCATGTTGTAGAGCGGAAAAAATTATAGTGTTATCGAATTTAAACTGTGTCTCGAAAATGAATAGTTTTTGTAATAATCGACGAAATATTTTTAGGCATTTTTCATAAATCACCCTGTATCTTCGAAACTAACAGGAATTTGACAACCCTGTAAACGAGCCCTGAATGGGCATGAAAAAAGGTAACTTTTCTCTAATTTAACCGACCTCGTAGTGATTACCGTTTCAGAGATAGCAATGGTGGTGCACGCTATTTAAGACACCCTGCATAATTTACATTGAGATTCAAAAAATAAATAAAACCGCAATGACGTTGAATAGAGTTTAATATATTTTATTACAACGATCGCTTCCTACTGAGTAAACGGTGACGCGTAATCCTTAATCCATTTCTCCTTCAGGATTTCACTCAATTGCACTCCCATCATGGCGTCAGAGGCTATCGTATTACTCAGACCTGGATTTGACATAATACTTGCATCGCACACCCTCAAACATCTAATATATCTGACTTCAAAATCTGGTTTAACCACTGCACTATTATCACATTCGGGACCTCGTTTTAATGAACCAGCTACATTGGATGTTGGATAGACCATGTTTCGAATATAACATTTGACGTAATGAATTGTGCAAAATTTGTAATTTCTACAGCCTGGAACTCCAACATCCAGAAGTTCTGCCCCGAGTGCTTGGAATGATGGGGTCTCCGTAAGATTAGTGATTCTACTGAAAGCTGAAGTTAAAGCGAGCATATCTTCTCCGTCGGGATCAGTAAAGAAATTTCCAACAAGATATGGATTGCCTTGAAAATGAGTGTCATTCAACTTGAGCTCGCCTGTAGACTTCGGCCGTAACAGTGTCACCATAAACAATAAAATAATTTGGCGCTCATTAATTTTCAGGATATTGGCAGAAATTTTTGGATTAAAGTGGAATCCGTCTAGCCAAGTCTTCAGCATTCTATCATTTACTTTGAAATAGTTATGATATATTGCTATATTAGGTATGTTCGGGTGCTCCTCGGTAGACATCAAAGTTACGAAATCATGTATACCTATATTGGATAAATTTCCTGTTCGATACATAACGTAATCGAATGTGTCTTGTATCAGGTCCGTTTCGGTATAGTCCTCATATACGTACGATGCATTGAACGCGAAAAATAATGGAACCGCAAGGTGAAAATTCAGATTCTTGCCCACGCCTGGCAGGTTTAAAATTACGGGAATCTTCCTCTTTGTTAAGTAGTCTCTTGGACCTAACCCACTTAATAATAACAATTTTGCATTGTTTATTGCACCAGCTGTCAAAATCAGCTCTTTTCTGGCTTGCACAAAAATCTTAACGTTGTTGATGGACACATTGACACCCTTTGCCCTTTTGTCTTTCGGATCGTTTAACACAATGCCTTCCACTAAAGTATTCTTTGCAAGGAAAAAGTTTGATCTGCTTTTGAGTGGAGTTAGAAAAGTTCGCCCCATGTGATACCTACAAAACAAATCAAAAATTACACAGTTATTATATGCTGCCTATGGCAAATTTCGCTATATTGTTTCAGATGCAAAAGTAATGTTTGAATGTAACAAGGAGATGATCTATTTTATCCAAGAAACTCTAGCAAAGTATATTTTCATATTCGGCAGATTATCACAGTAACGTGCCCATGTGAGTATACTTAATTATAGGTTGACTCCTAAATTTATTCGTGTGGTATGCCCCAGGTGGAACATCAATTTTTGTCAAGTCTGATATGGAAGTGGAAGAAAAGACTAACATTACTTCATTCTCTTTCAGAAAAGAATATAAATTTGTTGTGCTTATATGGTTAATTGTATGTTGTATGTATTGTCAGTTTATAGATCACCCTGGAGTGGTGTTTTGTTTTCAGATATTTTAGAAGAACCTCTAAATGTATTAGATTGTGACATGAGAATTGTTTTAGCGGGAGCTTATAATATCAATTTTGGCAGTATGGTGATGTTGATGGTAAGAAGTTTAAAGATTTCATTCAGTTCGACAAAATTAAGTTTTACAAACACGGTATTTGTCACAACTTGTTAACCTAACTAGAGATGTGTACCAAGCGATTGATCCAGATCACTGATCCGGGTTTTTGGAGTGACCCGTGCGACCCGGGTTTGGCATTTGGTGAGAAATGGTTCTCGGATGGCTTGAACTGAAGGTAATCGCGCATATACCTCGAACCATCAAAGGGAATTAATGCAGAGCTGAGAAGTTGAACGAATTTATCGATGTTCGGGAAACTTAATGGCAATTGACGCCACATTATTATAGGAGAATATAAGTAAATATGAATATGAACATTTAAAACAATACAATTAATATGCTTTGTACACTTCTTTATCGATTCACTAATCACTAATGAAAATAAACAAACTTTCGGACATCATAGCAATAATGAAAAAAAAAACAAGAAATAAGCATCTTTCGATTAGATGGAATAATAATTGCATGTATGTACAATTGACTTTATGGTGACCCGGGATCCGGTTGCGTGATCCTGATCTTTGTGCTGACCCGGACCCGGTGAACCGAATCTCCGAGATGACCAGATTTATCCACTTCTAAACCTAACACATCAAAATGTTATTTTCGACAAATGAACCATCTATGAGTAAAGTTTGGAATTACGAGCTCTCTCAATATTGCAAAGCCGTCAAAAAAATAACAGATGTCGCTGGGAGGCGAATTTTTTAGAGTACTCAAATGAGAATAGTGGGAGGTAATTGGTTAATCTTATTACGTCTATAATAACCATTGACGTTATATTTTCTTGCTTCTAAATATTTCTGGTGAGACTCTAACTGACTGATGCATATTATAACATTGCGAATTTTGCTAATTATTTTGATGATTTAGACAAATTAAGACAGTTTCTGTTAACATTCATGAAACTTGTCTAACCCTAGAACCTAGAACTAATATTTCAATATATTTTGATAACTCTTCTAATATTTAAGAGAAACATAGTTTAACAGAGATAAGCCTAAGAAACAACTTTGCCTTTATTTCGACTGAAGCACTTTTATGATCGCAAATTAGTTTGAAAATATATCAATCTACCCACAAACCTTTCTCCATCTTTTATCATCATATAGCTATCTGTATAACCAATGGAACTCTTGCCGCTATTATCACCGAATCCTATTTTATGATAAGCTTCTTTTAAAGCTTGTCTCACTGTACTATTTTGAAAAGCTTTTTCTAAATTGATGTCTCCTTTATAAAGAGAGTTCTGCAGCTTACTTTCCTTATGAGGATAATATTCCATGCTTTCGTATATTATATCTGTGTCATTATCACTTTCGTATCCACCTAAAATGGCAGTGTAACTATTATTATCTTGACTATTACCTGATTACCAAAGTGATGATGCGCAGGCGGTTTAAGAAATTGCCTTCTAATTTAGAGCTTTTTAACAATTATGATTTTCAGATTAGTGATTGAATTACTACTGGAAACCAGTTCCCTTTGCTGTCTTCTAATTTTTTACCTTCACTTCAGATTAGAACAAACATAGAATGAATAAAGTTAAATAAATATTTAAAAATAACATAATTTGAAATTACCAAAGCCTAGGCCAGATCGAGTTGCCGTCGAAGCGTGCAAGTTATGCCCTAGCTCAAATATCGGAGAGTAGGGAGGTTATTTATTTAAGGCGCCACCAACTTGTAGACGGCAGAAGACGGAAAATCCCCAAGTTGAAATATGGAACTCGTTTTGGCTTAAGCTTCACAACAAAATAAAATATGAATAATAAGCTCAGCGGTGAAAGTCAAAAATTTACCAATAATAATAATAATAAATATAAACAATAATGAAAGTTAATAATAAATAATAATAATAACAATAAACCGATAGTTCAGGACGATTCAATTATTGAGCCCAAATAATTCAAATCAAATATATTTACAACTTACTTTCCTTTGGGAACCCTATTACTAAAGATAATTAAATGAAACAGGCAGATAGATAAGATAGCAGAATGGCTTCCTGACAAAAGAATTTAAATGTTTGGTGTTACGTTAATTGAAACAACAAAGAAATAAAGAAAATCAATTACGGTGGTACCCACTGTACTTAGTCCTACTTAGTTATGCCTGAGAGTAGCGATAAATCTAACAAAAGATCAAAGGTTGACTACCATGGTTTAAATTAACAACCGATAATTAAATATTTATATAGATAACAAAACTAATTTTCTCACGGTCTGATCCAGTGGGAGAATCCAGGACTCTTCAGGAAGTAAACGTCCACAATCCAGGGGACTTTCTCGATAGAAGAAGAACTCTAGGGGTAGCCGAAGATAGCCCCGTTTAAAGATCAGCTGAAAAACTTGACTCCTGGCTAGGCGTAGCCAAGAAAAGGGAAACCCGTCAGTAGGACCCTATGACCAAAGAAGATTTATGATCAGAGCCAGTGGTTTTTTACCACAATATCGGGCCCAATTCTCTTTGGTCCCTTTTATTTTTATTAAGGTTTCCTTCCTGGGATTCTTTACAATTCAAGCCAGCTGTTATATTTCAAGAACCACGCTGAATGGTCATTATTTTTTGCTGGGAAAGTACACACCGGCGAGTACGTCGCCAAGCAAGCCTATTTTCGGTCTTCAGGTAAAAATAAAAATTAGCATTCTTAGGTCCGCGTTTAGTTACACAACCCTAGGTAGAGAGCTCTGCTTATTTCAGATTTTCAAGAATAAATCTTTAACTCTCTCCTGATGTTCGGTCCTGCCAAAACTGAAAGTATTTCAAATTCACGAGTAAATTAAAATAAGCGTATAATCTATCTCTAACGCTAAAATATCCAGCAAAAATTAGAGAACAAAAAAATAAAATCAATCTTTTATCTGCTCAACGCCGAAATCGCTAGGCTCTCTCAAAAGGTGGAGGAGAAAAGTCTCTGTTAGGAAAAATCTTTCTCAAAATGGATGACACTAAAAAAATCAAAGTCAACTCACCTGACAGAAGCAGTACTAAAATCCCATTAAGGAGTGAGTTCCAGGCACTAACAAACAACTGACCCAAGATAAGGCCTGAAGCTCCAAAAAATGGGGCGGTTGGAAAATCCCACGTAATGCGTAACGTAACGTAAAATGTTAAATCAATTAAATTTCCATCCGACACCAACCACTGCTGCTACAACCCGCAGACAGACGTAGAGTGACGTTAGTGAAAATTCGAGAAACCACCGTGGAAGGCAAAGTAACTTCCTCCAAAATCCTCACTTCAAGAATTTCAATTGATCAATCGAATGATGACTCGCATGTTTCATGTAACAGCCAACAATTTTCGATTTCGAGAATAAAAACCCATAATGTTGGATGTACCGAAGCTCATTCTAATTAATTACACGAGCTAGTCGAAAGACAATAAACATTTCACCAGATATTTTTGAAAAAGAACATGCTAGGAACGCTTTTCTAGTTCCCGCGCTGTCAACACCATCGAACATGACACGACATTCTAGAATTAGTACCCGTTAATATTACCAAAAGAAAACCAAGCCAATATCGATTTTTAATGTTAGAGAGTATTGCGTCTAGAGGTCACCACAAATAGTCATAATTTCACTTGGATCGACACCAACGGGACTTCTGGACATTACGGCGAAAGCAAATTCAAATGAATTCTTGACATTGGCTCGCAACTTGCCGACCGGCAGGTTGTGGACATTTCAGTGAATGAACAAAATATGGCTCGTTACACCTTTTTGGTCATAATCACTTATTCTTCCAGTGTTTATTCATTTTAACCCAAAGTCTGATTTTCCGCGTTTGTATGTATCAACATACATACAATATAAAAAATAATACACAAATGACTCCAAATAGCAACATCACAGAACGTAACAGTACAGTATAAAATTATATTTTTCATATTATATTTTACACAATTCAGAGCCAACAATCATATACAGGGTGTTTCAAAAAACATATGCCATCTCTCGTGGGAAGATTCCTCACATAAAAATTAGATTTTTTTTTTATATCAACATAGGTCCGATTTCGCTTTGTTTCGTAGCTACAGGGGGTTAAAATCTTCTTTTCCTTTATTTATTACAATTTCCTTTCAAGCGCCTGTAGCAATTCGAATGAAATATTCAGGGTGAAAGTCAGTTTAAGTACTACATATTTTAATGCTAAAAAAGTGTCGACAGAATACCAAGGACGTGCATATGGGATATCACTGGAAAAATTTTGTAACAAAAAATATGTGCGCCACTGACTTTTTTTTCTCTTGTTAGCAAAATTGTGTAGGCCGTTTAATGCCGATTAAAAGTTGTCTCTTGATATTTTGTCGATTTCGATCTCCTTGATTACATAAATGCAATTCAGTTGTTTTATGCAATGTATTAAATATTATTAAAAAAAACATTTTTTGAACCCTTATTTTAAACTAAAACTAAAAGTCCCTAAACAGAATCACAGAAAGTGATGAAAATGACCACCTGCAGCTTCGTGGCAAGCCCTTTATCGTCGGCGCATAGATCTTCTTCTTACCAAAGCGCAAATGCGAGGAGTTTGTCTAATTCTTATAAACGCTGCTTCTATGCGTTGTACAAGTTCTTCTAAAGTTTGCAAGGGTGTCTTATAAACAACTTTCTTAACATGTCCCCATAGATAAAAATCTAAAGGATTTAAATCAGGGGATATTGGTGGCCATGCTACCGGACCCCCACGACCAATCCATCGATGCCCGAATATTTCGGAGAGGTATTCCCTAACAGGAAGAGCAAAATGCGCCGGTGCTCCATAGTGTTGAAACCACATTCTGTTTCTTACTAGAACAGGTAAAAGCTCAGGGAGATCATTTATCGAAAAATTTAAATAGGACTCATGATTTAATCTATTGGGAAAAATAACTGGCCCAATAATATCATCACCAATTATATGCAACACGTTTTTCTGATTGAATTTAAAATGAAAGTAAGGATTTTTTTTTAATCAATTAAAAAGGAACCTAGCCCCGGAGAGTCGTGTTGCCCGGCCCCTTTAAGGAACAATATATTTGCTACTAAGTTCTTTTTTTTGAAAACTCAGCAACAATCTATCGGGAGAAAAATGTTAAATGGAAATGTGTTTAGTTAAAGTCCACAGAATGTTAAATGACTATTAAAGCAATTGATAAAATAAACAGAGTCCAATATGGAGATTGTACGGAGACCAATTCTGCTGTTAATACTCGGTTCTGTATGCCTTACGACTAAATGCACTAAATACTACCTACCAAAGTGATCACTTGCTGTTAACTAAGCTAATTACAACTAGGCATGCGTGCGCTAATAGCTGCACTGATGTTGAATGTAGCATGCCGCAATGAACTGACACAATCATTAAATCAAAAGACCCGATAAGTTAATAAAATATATTGATGAACTATGTAAAAATTGGCCATAACATAACAGGCTATGCTTTGCTTAGACTAAGACAAATAACTTACAAAAAAGTTTTGCTCTCTTATTATTATGCTCAATTTTATAGCCGTCTGAAGTACGGATTAATTTTTTGGGGTGGTTCTTCTTTTCTGGAACGAGCCTTTAAAATTCGAAAGCGAGCAATTCGCACAATTGCTGGGGAGAGGAGACTGGCCTCGTGCAAGCCCCTCTTTCGGAGGTACGGGATTCTGCCACTACCTTCATTATATATATTTGAAGTCCTTCTCTTTGTAAGAAAAAATATAAGAAAATTTCAACAAAATTCGTGTTTTCATGACTATGATACTCGTGGTTGCCAGGATCTCGTATATCCAATACATTCTTTTAAGTTAGTAGAAAATAATATATATTATAGGGGTATCAAATTATATAATAAACTTTCAAACAGATTTAAAAATATTACGAATGAAAATTCCTTTAGATATAGTATTCACGACTTGTTAGTGGCTCGGTCGTTTTATAGTTTGGAAGAATATTATGATTACTGATGTTTTTTTTCCTTTCGTGTCTAGGTATGCTTTGTAGTAGTGACTGAACAGTCACTGCATGTTTTGACTACATCCATACGTGTAATTGTGTCTTAATAAACATTTAATTTCATTTCATTTCATTCAAAACTAGAATAAAACTAGTGAAAGCGTGGCCGTCGCTTGATTCATATTATAAAGAGGTAAAATTCAGAGCGGTTATATCGATAATGAATGAAAAGAATAAGATTATTGCGCCAACGCTTGACTTTTATTAAAAAGACAGAAAATTCAGAGCAGTTATGTTACTTGATAAATGAATGAAAGTAATAAAATTATAGAAATGGTTTCAAAGCTCGACTGTCAATGCATGATTAAAATTAAAGAGAAAGAAAATTCAGAGCGATTAATGATAATAAATGAGTAAATGAGTAAATAAACTTAAGCTTCTGTACGATACCACAAATCCGGTCGTCGAACTCCGGTGTAGGCGCCGGGCACCCATAGATACCTCAGGTACTGCCTCTGGATGGCCTCGAGGGCAAGATCTAGACGAGATCTCGATTGCTCGGTGTCGAGATTGGGTGATAAGCGCTGCGGGCAAGGCCTGCTTCCCACCCACTAGGAAAGGGGTGATTCTAGCTGCAGGTAAAGGTAGTCGCCTGCGGGTATGCGCGGTGCACCTCCAGGAAAAAGGTTGTAACCCTCCGGAAAAAGCTGGTGGCCCCCTCCGGAAAAAGATGGTGGCCCTCCGGAAAAAGCAGTGAAATAACCCAGTGCGCATTAGAAAAAGCCCCCTTACTTTAATAAAAACCATAATAGCCCCCCCCCCCCACTCGCATGAATATATTTTCTTTATAAAACAAATTTCCCCTAAAAAAAATTATCCATGAATTTTCAATGACCATAGGCAAATAAAAGATACTAAGGTTCAGACAACTTGAATATAAAAAAGATGGGTATGAACCACTCCCAAAAGAAAATATAAACTTCCCCATGCGATCAAAAATTAGATAAAATGGAATAGATAAGATAACATGTGGGACGCAAAAGCAAATGGCGGTATATGCACAAAAAAGGTAACATAGATAAGCAATTAAATCATTAATTTAGGTAAAACGGTAGCAATAATTAGCTCGATCGTGTGTGTGAGGGCTAACGATGAGATATTCGACGGTCTCGGTCTTATATGACGGACGTGAAAAGCCGCTAGAAATAATGAAAAAAAAAACCGTTAGCATCATGGCATCCACGCGCTTCACAGGCAATAGAAAAAGATTAATCCAGAGAAAATGCTTACTCCTAATACAGCAGTATTTAGATCCCGATTAATCGGTCGTGTCAAAACACAAACAGAAAATCAACACAATATATCCCCAAAGAAAGGGTAGAAATGAATCACAATACGACGCATTATCAGCAAACCTTATCTTCGCCTTGAAAGGCACCTTCAGAAGAACTTTTGATTGCCAATTTGCATTTCTCGTTCCCGAGATCAAACGCTACGTCAAATCAGCTAGTAGTGATGGGCGGAAACATGCCGAGTGGTTTGACACAAGGAATAATTCTAAGATACTAAACAACTTAGTTCTCGTTTATTATGGTTGTAAAACGACTGCGGAGACCACAATTAATTCACCGAAATTGAATGATTCAAGAAATACCAGAGAATATTCCCTAAACGATAACCTTTTAAAAATTTAAATCGACAGCTGGCGTTTACAAGAAATGATACATTCCTATTACCCGGTCGAATGTTACAAAAACCACGGCCCTCCGTGTGAATATATTTAGTAGCAAAGATCCCGAAACCATCTAACGATCTCCGGAATGATCGGCCGGCAATTGGCGTTTGGGCAACCCAGGGGTTCTCAAAAAGTTATGGAGTATTCACACGATCAGTAAAAGAAAATGGATCGACCAATCTACTGCAGCGTATTTGTGGGTTTATTATCAGAATTCTGAAAAATATAGAACGGTCTGCGGGCTGTTCTACGATAATATAAATCAAGCCAAACTATTACAATGTGCCTCGCTTATCAACTAAAATAAACACAGTCACAACGTGTTATAAATGCTAATACAAATATATCGTTAACCTATACTTAAAATATAGTTAATTTTACATTAAGAAAAGCGGCAATTTCAAGCGAATTGTTAGCAAATCGAATTATTAAATTCAGAATTAATAAACCGATGAGTGCAAAATACAGCATCTTTTTTCCCTAAATGCGGCATATAAATGAAATTTTAAAAATATCTGACATTGGCAAAATCGAACTGCTACAAATACCAGCCCAAATATTTGCAGAAAACTGGTATTGCAAATTTGCCACTCTTAACAAATGAGGATTTTCGACAGTCCAGTGATGTAAATTCTGAAAATTTATAATACCCTCTCTTGTAAACGATGCCTCGTCTGTAATGAAATGTGGCCTGTCTTCCAACTGATTTAAAAACCACTGACAAAATTCTTGCCTCGGTCCATAATCTCTTGGCAAAAGTTTTTGAACGCGTGTGTAGGTGTGTGGTTTTAATTGTTGCTCCTGACAGATCCTGTGTACAGACGATTCGGAAATATTTCCCATTTGGCTAGAAACGATTCTGGTACTAGTAGTAGGGTCACGTTCTACTGCATTAAGGACTGCCTCTTCAACTCGAACAGTTCGTCGGTATCTTCGGCGTCCAGAATTTGAGGTTTTTTCTATTAGACTTGAATTAAGGCAGAGTAATAAATTTGCGTTTATCTCATCAAGGAGATCGAAATCGATAAAATATCAAGATAGAACTTTTAATCGGCATTAAACGGCCCACACAATTTTGCTAACAAGAGAAAAAAAAAGTCAGTGGCGCACATGTTTTTTGTTAGAAAATTATTCCAGTGATATCCCATATGCACGTCCCTGGTATTCTGTCGACACTTTTTTAGCATTAAAATATGTAGTACTTAAAGCAATTTTCACCCTGACAATTTCATTCGAATTGCTTGGAAGGAAATTGTAATAAATAAAAAAAAAGAAGATTTTAACCCCCTGTAGTTACGAAACAAAGTGGAATCGGACCTATGTTGATATATAAAAAAACCTTATTTTTACGTGAGGAAACTCCCCAAGAGAGATGGCATATGTTTTTTGAAACACCCAGAATATTTATAAAGGTGTCCAGAGAACAAACTTAATATTAGTTGAAATTTACTATAGGCAGCATATTGTTAATAATTTTTCAAAATAAACATAGAATAAGTTACCTATTGTAGCCAAAGCACCATGAGTTATTTAAATTATTTGAGATTTAGTTTCCACGGTGTGCAGCAAATAGAGTGTCTTACTGTAGATATACACAGAATGCATTTATATTATATATCAAGTGCAATAAAAGAAAGATATTGTTAAAATTAATAATCACAATATTTACCTCTTAAATAATGCATATTGTTTATTGCACTGGTTCCTCCAACTAGTTTGCCCCTGAACATACGACACTGTTTATCTTTGTAGGCATGACAAAATTGCTTGTTTTTCTCGAAGATATATTGCCAGGTATCGACGTCAGAGTCGAGGAACGTAGGAAAAAGTGCAGGGACCTTAATATAAGGAATATTTCTAATTAAAATGGATTTTTACTTCCACGATGCTAAACTCGTTTAAATTGTACTCATTTTAAAGGTATTGACTTTCTCAGACTTTAAAAAATAAAGTTTCGAGCCCCATCGATCCTCAGGTGAGAAAATGGTACAATTGTCCCATATAAAGTTGTTCGATTATATTTCTATTATATTATAAACTTACGGAGAAGTGAAAACTTCAACAAAGCGATAAACTAAATAAAATTGAAAAAAAAACCTTCGAGGAGTCCATCCCAAGTTTCCACTCGCAGCCGTTTTCGAGAAAAATGACAAATATCAAAATAATCGAGCTTGACGCGCGACAATTATGGACATATACAATACGAATCCAGATAGAGAGATAAATCTACACAATGTATATAATATGACTGTCACAAATTAAAGTATAAAATAAAATCTTACTGCTGTTGTAGGTTGTGGATAATCGCCTGCTTCAATCAGGAGCACACTCCAGTGTTCCTGGTCTGAAAGTCGATTGGCCAAGGCGCATCCTGCCGCCCCTGCGCCCACTATAATAAAATCGAATATATTCTCTTCTTCCTAAAAAGCAATAGCATACGTTTATTTATAAAATTTACCATCCTAATTTGATATTTTGCTTATCTTGTTAGGAAATATAATAATATGTAAGTATGTGTAAAATATGTTCTTACTTACGCTTAGCAACTTCGGTGAACTATCCTCAGGATACTGACTCACAAGACCTAGAAATTTCACATTGAAGAACAAAGCATTAATGAGAATTAAAAAGGCATTAGCAATCGCTCCCTGTAAGGGAGTTACGTCGTAGGTAATGACACCGACAGAGGGCATTATATCAAATATGTTTACGAAAGATTTTGAGGAAAACTGGAAAGTTTCTACATTGGATTATTTTGACAGTCGCTTCTGACAATTCTGAAACCTTCAACCAAATTCGAACCTTCAACTTCTAAACGCAATTTGTTTTAAAATTTACCAGTTTGGTAAATGGTGGCAAGAGAGCGATATTATAATAGAAATATTAAGTTGAGGTTTAGAACCTTCGACAATCAGGAGCTGATTAAAACTGATAAGTGCTTTCATCATCTTCTTCCATGTCGTGGGGCATGGTTAGTGAAACGTACGTGAAGTGTGAAAATCGTGTTTCAGTAAAGGTAAGCTGAAGACAATGTGCTTGTCAGCATTTCTGGGAAAAACCGTTAGTTTTCTGACCTGACGTAACCTAGACCCAGCCAGGGATGTACTTGTTCTGGCCCCTCATGTGTTTACATAAAAAAAATTATCTCACTTGTTATGGCTTCTTTAAAACTGAGAGTCTGAGGTGAAATAAGGATATTTTCGGAAGTAATTGCACAAGTGCATCAAAATTACCGATAATTTTGCATGACAGTGTGTTGTCTAAAAACTGCACGAGTTCATTTTCATATTTTGGAGAAAGAGCCCGACACCGAAGGTGGAGGGCTCTTTGTCCTGGAACTGCCCAGCTATGAGTAAAACTCTATTGCGATGGACAATTCACGGAAATATATATCAAGACATTGAGAAGATTCAAGAAGAACTTAGAAGTTAACCACATAAGATATGATGAAAGGGATGACCTCTGCCTTTTACATGATATGGCAAATAGATAATTTTGGTCTAGATAAAATTAACAAAACCATGTCAGAGGACGATGGAAGGGCTCAAAATATTTTGCTTAGGACAATGGACGGTATCCAAACTGAAGATAGGATGGAGACAGGCTTACTATGGAAGGATGAAAATATTACTTTACAAGAAAAAGTAGGACAAATGCTCATAAGAAACTGATTTGTACAAGAAGAAAAATGGGCAAGGACAAATAATTTGGACAGCACCAAAAACCAAAATGCATGTGACGAATCTTCTGACAATAAAGTCAGAAGATTCTTCACATGCATTTTGGTGTTACCAATCCAAATAAGCCCAACAAAATGAGAATTGTATTTGATGGTGCTTCTAAGTCATAGAGATTAAAGTTACGATACTTTATTAATATGACCAGACCCGAGAAGACTAAACGGTTTAGTCTTCTCTTTTTAATTTTTTTGTTTATAATTTAATGCTTTCGAATAAAAAAATATGCATTTTCTGCACACATTAAAGAAATTATTTTACAAGTCCAGGTTCGCCCAGAAGATCAATGTGCTCAATGATTACTATGGAGGGAAATGGACCGAAACAGGGAACCAAAGATATATGAAATAGGATTATTATTCCTTGAATCAACATGTGGACCTTGCCTTGCTTTAGAAACTAAGAAAAGAGTGCTTCAATCGTTGAAGATCATTATATGGACAATTATCTGAGTAATGAGGACAGTGAATCGGAAGATATTCAGCTTCTTGATGATACACTAAATATTCATAAAAGAGAAGGTTCGGTCATTCGTAATTGGATTTGTAATAGTGACTTAATCTCATCTAGAATTGACATGCATTTTTTTCCTCTCGTGCGGAAAGTACCCACTTTCCGCACTAATTTTGGTACGGAAAGTAGTACTTTTCC